>DWJZ01005320.1:0-14204 GCA_018249125.1 Asbolis capucinus | reverse complement strand
ATATATATATATATGTGTGTGTGTGTCTTTAAGGGTCCTGGAATTCTGTGGAATAGTTGTTACGAAAAGTATATCGATCGGACACATGGCTGATGAGTTGATGCGCTGAGAATTCTGAACAAAGTTGCAAAAGAGAGTGCTCTATCTCCTACCATTACAGAGTCTATAGAAGACAAAGAAACTCACAAACAAACATTATATATATATATATATATATATATAAATTTTTATTTTGAATGTAATTAAAATATATACAGCACTTATTTAATAATATTATTTTTTAATATATAAATTATTATGTACGAGCGTGTATTACTTTAAAAATATCTAATATTACATGCGAAAGTAATTCTGTCTGTATGTTACCTTTTCTCGCTTAAAGTACTTGTCCGATATTGATAAGTCTTAGTACAGAGGTAAATTGTAAGTACAGTAGTTAGTATAGTACAGATGTGAATTATTTGATATAAAAATATTTTACAATGCAAAATACCTTTTTTATAATCAGGTTAACGAGCGTACAGATCATCTGATGATAAGTGGTCACCGCTGTCCATAGACATTAAATACATCAGACAATAATTTGAAAAGGAGGGGATGGGGTGTGATGAAGAAGAGGCTTGAAGAGTAGCACCCCACCTACTTTTAAGGTTAAAAATATAAGCTATATTTTTTGCGTAAAAACCCTAGCTTTCCTTAAAGCTTGGCTGATTTGATTTGATTTCCTTCACCGTTATAGCGAGTGACATTTAAAGACTTTTAACGCGCATAACTCCAAAATGTCAGAAGTGCGCGCCCTGGGATTTGAACCCGGAGTCTCCGAGTTGGCGGCCGAATTCTTAACCACTAGGCTATCACCGCTTAGCTATCAAAGCTAGTACAAATTAAAAATCATTACCCTTCGCTGCGGACAGTAAAAAGTTTTCGTGTCATTCGGTCACGCGGACCCACCGCGGGCAAGTGTGTAACGTGTACACAATTATCCTTTGTTTGTTTGTTTGTCACGCGATGCGGTTTTCACACGGTCTGTTGCAATGTACGGTCGTGGCTTTGGGTTCGTGAGGGTGTACGAAATATATGGCTGATGGTCTACAAGTAATAAACATTCATACAGAAAATAGAGATTGACCGATTTCATATTATCCTTACTAATATTGTAAATGCGAAAGCTCTGTCTGCTTGTTACCTTTACGCCTAAACTATTGAACCGATTTTGATGAAATTTGCTACAGAGGTAAACCAAAAGTGGAGGAAAAATGTAGACTATACTTTTTTCGACAAGAAAGCTTTAAATGTTGAAATAAGGGATAAAGTAGTACAACACTTTGAATTCATGGACTATAGGTGATATTAAATGTGGGGGAATGAACAAGGGGGGGGCGTCTACCTCGCGGACGTATTCGCGTGTAAAAGCTAGTATTAAGCTATGTGAATTAAAATTAAGAAAATAATTTCAAAATTTTGTACTTTTTCGTTTCCTCCAAAAATATCTCTATTACAGATTTGTGTTAATTTTTCTTATTAATGCCCTAGTTTATAGTTTTAGTTTATTTGATAATGCCCACATGATGCCTTTTATGACGATCACTTTGAACGGATTAGTAAGTTTATTAAGAATATTTATAAACAAAAGCTTTAATTATAGATACCTACATAATACAAAGAAACATACAAAATTTCATAACTGTATTGTTAACTGTTAAGGAGTTCCCGTGTCTGGAGCCAATCCTGGACGTAGTATCAGGTCATGCTTATCATAAAAATGTATTGTCATCAGGATGAAAACTTTTATGTCAAAATTTCCGCTCGGTAGTATAAGAGGAAGTGGGTCTAATGAAACTTGAAAGATTTAACCCGTAAAATACAAATTTTCACTGCAAGTGAAATGAAAGCTTGTTAAAAAAATAATATGCCACGCGTAGGATGGGTGGATGAATACGGAATCGTAAGACATGATTTTGTAACAGATTGGCCGACGAAATCTTAAGATTTCATCTGCGGTCGAGAGGCAATTAAGATAATATAAATCTGTATCGAATTATCGGACTAATCTTAAACTATAATCTTCTAATGACTTCGGGGATGCTTTATATCTGTCGGTGTTGAATCGGATTCAATTATTACGTACGTTAGTTTCAATAGGTATCAAATTATGTATGAATTATCGTTAGAATATAGATCTTTTGTTGTTTTCGGAATTGACTGCCATTTGGCGTATTGGTTAACAAACCGCAATCCCATGCTGGCCTACCAGGTTGTCGTAAAAGGCGTACAGAAGCCAGGTGCTCGGTGGTAGGGCGAGCGGAAGAATTATAATATTTTTGTGAACCGCTGACTCTCTACTGGTTTCTCTCAAAGCCACTGACGTCCCCAAAATATATCCCTCCAAAATATCTGGCGTATTCTTTGTACTGTTAATCTTTTCTCTGCTATTGTTATAAAAGCGAAAGTATTAGGATACATTTGTAGATGGATGGATATTTGTAACTCTTTATGAGGCACAGTTCTTTGGAAATGGTGGCATCATCGTGACACCAACGTGTAAAATAATTGTTTTTTAATTTTTTAGTTCTAATAATATATGTGTAAAAAGTGAATAATGTTGAAGTATCCATACTTTGACCTTTTTCCTAAAGTTACAGAATATTATCAATATATTATCAAGTGATGTAATCTTCAAATAATATATATTGTTGAATTTAGTATTACCTTAGAATTTTGTTTTATATCTATAGAAGATAGTTAAGTATTAAATAATTGGTTGTTGTTTCTGAGGTCAGAACATGTAACATGGTTGATGCAGCGAGATTTGAAAATGTTGAAGGCGGACAAGCAATTGAAGATATTCAAGCCTCCATCCCACCAACTCTTCCAGTAGCCCTGGCTGGCATAAAGTTACAAATGCATTAAAGATATCCTTACCCAATTACAGGAGGTGTTTTAAAAGATGTTCATGTATTTTTTAGAATGTACAAATATTGCATGCCTAGGAGCATGTTACATCACGAGCAACCCTTTTAGACGATGTTTTAAATTTTTTTGATGAATAAATGCATAAAAAACCAAGTTGGTTCATTTATTTTTTTATGATTTAAATATTAACATAAAACTGTTTTAAAGACGTTAACTTAACAAAGTAATAGCGGAATAGCCCAATATTCAAACCATAACTCTTATTTAAATCTGCTTACTTTATATCCTGGGGAACAGTCCTTTATAATTTTGGGCATGTACTTTGCTATAGACATAAATTATATTCTCACGAGCACACTTATCAACACCATGTGGATGAAACCGTGGACGACAACTAGTATGTTATAATTGTCTATTTTTTATAAATATAATTTCTTCTTTGAACACTACGGAGTATAAGTCTTTCTTCGTTACTTTAAAACCCAGAGCGTCGCTTGGTTCCATTACGAGATGGAAGTGTTATACGTGTATGTGTGTGTCGTTGATTATGATGAGCACTACATACCGGCCGAGGTAACCTCGGTATCCCAGTTACTAACGATAATGTATGAACAGCCCCATATATTTCTCATTCTCAGGACCCCGAGACGTAGAGGTCTTGGTAAACTGGTCGCCCGCGGTCGTGGCGATACGACCTTTATGGGTAGGGCTATACTTATACAGTTGTAAGCTGCATAACGAAATATAAATAAGGATGTGGTCGAATAAACGCGGTTTGGGACGATGAAATGGCCGAAGGTGATCTTAGCATCAGGTGACTCGTCTGTTCGTTTGCCTGTTTACAAAAAATGTTATTAGTTTGACTGGTCTGTTGATCTGGTTAGTAAATTTAACTGCTAAGCCGGAGTTCCTGGGTTCGATCTCTACCTAGAATCAATTTTTATGGCGTTGATTTTATAGTATGTTATAATAAATTGGTGAAAATTGAAAACAAAATGCTTTTACTGATCTAAAATCGTTCAGTTTCGATTCTATTCCGATATTTGAAACGAGAATCTGCTAGCTATATGCAATAAAAAAATCTATGTAATTATGTTTTTAAATGAATGAATTTTAGTGAAAACTGTTTTCGTCTTAGAAGCCAAAAGCTCACTGAACGAAGTCAAAATTTTACAATACAAAGTCCCTACTTGAGTTTTGAAAATAAAAAAATATATTTAAATGAATTATTTGATATTTAAAAATATATAATGTAGGTATGTTTATCACTCGTCTAATAACCATATTACAAGTTATCCCTTTGTTTCGGATCAGATGCCGGTGTGAGAGTTGACCCGATATTGAAATTTTATGTGATTATCTCAGAAACAAATGAACCGATTTGGGTGTAGTTCAAATAAAAACGATGTCAATTAAATTAAATCTGTCTGAACGTAGCTATATCAAAGTGAAGCGAGGGCTAGTAGAGCATGTTTTTTATTGAAGATCGCTAATCGCTTGTCCGACATCCTCACATCGGCCGCATCCTTACAGTATAAAGCACAGTGTTATATTCGAAACACTTATTTTGTGTGCATTAAGACAATTGTTTGGAATAATGTATGGTCTTATGGTACAATATTGACCTTGATACAATATTTATTGATAGCTAGGTTTATCCTGCGACTTTGTCCACGTTTTCATCCCGTTTCATTCCCTCCGCAATTCGGAATTTCGAAAACGCTTGAACAAATATTTTTTGACTAGTTTCCGTTCGCGGTTTCGCCAGTGTTAGATATATTGACAAAATGTTGCCTGTGTTGTTTAGCACTAATCTGTCTCTGTGAGGAATTTCATTAAAATCCGTTCAGTAGTTTTTGCGTGAAAAAGAAACATACATACATCAATCTTCACTAACTTTTGCATTTATAATTTTGATAGCATGTGTTAACAAGTGTATAAATATTTATATGGGTATAAATTGTTGCCTATAATGATGAAGTTCGATACAAATTTTCAACCTCTTTCATCCCCTTCCAAGCCTATTTTCGCGTAAAAAAATAGCCTATGTCTTAACTCAAGTTCTAATCTACCTTCACACAAATTTTCATCAAAATCGGTTCAGTAGTTTAGCCATGAAAAGATAAAAGACAGAGTTACTTTCATATTTATAATATTAAAGGACAAAACAGGTTATACTGAATTAATTTATATGAAAGTTGATTTGATATGGATTTTAGATTGGACACAGCGGTAGACCGGTTGTATGTATGTCTGTATAAAAGAAATTGAAGTATTGTCTGTTCGTGGTAATTAATTTTGTAATTATGTGCCCGCCTCTGACTTCGCGTTTGTTCATTTAAAACAATCTGTGTGCTCTGTTGGTGTAGTGGTTAGTGAACCTGGTCTGATGTCGTGGGTTCGATTCCCACCCAGGTCAAACTCTTTTGTGATGAGCTGGAATGTTTGTTCTGTGTCTGGGTGTAAAAAATATCTAAACAAGAATGTATTTGTAAATATACATCAATATGTTATGTTAATTCGTTTTCTGATCACCATAATACAAGCTGATGCTTAGTTTGGGATTAGATGCCTGTGTGTGAGTTGTCCAAAGTTATTTATTTATTTACCAGCTGACCCGGTGAATTTCGTACCGCAAGACAATATTTTGTTAATATTTTTTACCTTTAAACCTCCCTTGAATTTCCATAAATATTTCAAAACCAAAATTACCCATTTCGTTGCATAGATAAATAATTTAGATACTTACAGCGCCATCTGCCGGGCTCATTGATGAATCAAAACCATCCAGGGCAGCACCCAAAAGCATACAAAAACAAGGTCTATTAAAATATTTAAAACCACATCCTTAAAGATAGATTCCTAATACAAAGAAACACAAAATTTCATAACTGTATTGTTAACCGTTGAGGAGTTCCCTGGATCTGGAGCCAATCCTGAACGTATCAGGTCATGCTTATCATAAAAACGCATTGTCATTAGGACGGAAGGTGTATGCGAAATATCAGTAAAAGTTGGTCTAATTAAGCTTGCAAGATTTGATTTGACAAACAAATATACTAACATACTAATATACAAACATACACTGCAAGTTAAATAAAAGCTTGTAAAAACCTTTCCTATCATTCCAGCAGTTTTGTAGTTCAGTGACATACAGTACAGTACACGTACAGGTCTAGAAATTCCTTCCAACTATGCTTCTTCGATCAAGAAGCGATTCGTATTCGTTGGTGAACCAATAATGTTAAAGAGTTCGACGAAATACCAGCTCATCATCGTCTCGTCTCAACCCATCACGTCCAACTATTGACCACGGTTTCTCTGAATGAGAAGGTTAACACCATAGTTCACCACGCTGGCCAAGTGCAGATTAGCAGACACTTTTGAGTTTTGCAAACTCCCCGGCATGCAGGTTTCCTCACGATGTTTTCCTTCACCGTAACGAGTGACATTTAAATGCTTAAAACGCACGTAACTCCGAAAAGTCAGAAGAGCGCGCCCTGGGATTTGAACCCGGACCCCCCGAGGAGGCGGAACTCGTAACCACTAGGCTATCACCGCCTCAATTACCAGCTTAGATATGTTTAAAGTCCACGCGAGTGCCACTTAACTTTTTGCATCAATCTTTCTACACCAACTAATAGGTTACTTGCGGCAACATTATATTGGAATAACGTACATTAGATGTTGTAGCGAAACTAATATTTAATGAAATTGAAAGGAAAAATTATTTAAAAATTGCACTTAAACGCTTAATGTTCTAAGTTATTTTTAAGTATGTCAATTTTTTTTTTCATTTTATAAGTCCCACATGTCCCACATGACGGTTAGTGGTGATGTAGTCTTAGATGGTATTAATATGGTATGGTAGCGCATTTACTTAGAAGAAGCCTATTCACTTTCGTCTTGTCAGTTCGTACCGCGGACGGGAATAAGTTGTCATTTTTCACGTCACGTCAGTTTTCGATTATAATGTAAATGTCTTCAAGTCAAAAGTGAATGGGCTTCTACTAAGTTAATGCTTTACCATCGAAGACTTCATCGCCACTTACCATCAGGTGGCATCGTAGTTATATGTTTTCTGGTAAAAAAATTACACATAGCCAGAGATGGCTAATTAATGGCATGCGTGGAATATGTCAGTTTATGTATTTACTAGCTTTTGCCTGCGGCTTTGTCCGCGTGGTCGTGGTGGTGAAATGGTGGTGCTGCCATATGTGAATTACTTGTGAATATATGATACGGTTTTAAAGGTCTTTCTCAGGGTCGACTCTATCTCTGTACCACGTTTCATCAAAAACGCTTCAGTGGTTTAGGCGTGAAAGCGTAACAGACAGACAGACCGAGTTACTTTCGCATTTATAATATTAGTAGATATTTATTTAATTTCATTCCATTAATTAAGTAATAGAATTTAAAGATGTAGATTCGAACCCAGATCCTTTGTTTTCCTTCCCCATACGTAGAAGGACTAGAATAAGTTGCCCGCGTCGGTGTTCCCGTTCGATTACAATGTGTCTCCAAGTCAAGAGTAAATAGGCTAAGTCAGTGCTTTACCCTGGTATTAATATGGTATGGTAGCGCATTAACTTAGAAGAAGCTTATTAACTCTCGTCCTGTCAGTTCGTACCGCGAATGACTGGAATAGGTTGACCACGTCGGTTTTACTAAGTTAGTGTGCTTTACCATCTAAGACCGCAGCGCTGCTTACCATCAGGCAGGATCGCGGTTAAGCACAAAATTATAAAAGGTTAAAAAAAATCCTTCTTTAAAATACCGATATTTAGACCAGTAGAACTTTCTCTGATACCCCCAGATTACAAGTCATTACAGACTGAAGTAAGAAGGCAGGGGCTGGCTCTGATATCATAGATACGTTATTGATAATCGAATTCTTATTAAACTTATCCATTGTCTATAGAAATTTTAATGTAGCTGGAACTGACCACTGCCTCACGTAGTGCCACTCACTGTCATGTTGGAGTTTGAGCGTAGTGATGAGAGGCAGCGAGTAGCGATTAGCGGTTTTTGTATGAACATCATGTCTATACCAATTTTAAGTTGTGAAAGTTTTTGAAGATGGTTAGGCACATTTGATCCTCTTTAACAAAAACGACTGAACAGATTTAAATGAATTTTGTACAGGTTTAGATTATTGCCTGGAATAATATATCCTGGAATAACATATCCTGGTATAACATAGCCTGGACTAACAGGTATCCTGCAAAGTTTTCAAAGATGTATAAAATCTTCCTATCGTAACGCCAGCGTGGTAGGCATGCATTTTTGGAAATGCTTTTCCGTCTAGGTTTTTAAAGCTTTTGATATTATTTCTAGAGATAAAACATAGGGACAATGAATAATAATTATAAGATTGTATTGAATTTACGTTACATTATGTTTACGCCGGAGATGATTCGAAAAATTCGTTACATTTTTTTTTATTCTTTTTTGCTTAGAATATGTTTTTTTTTGCGATTTTCCCTTTACTTTACGCAATATAATTGACTGTGTAATCATTTAAAGCTGTTTCTCAGGTATTATTTAACGTTTCAGGAATACATGTAGGTACGATACAGTTAACTTAACAACAATACAGGGGAGGAGGTACAAAAATGTTAAAAAAATCCTTTATGTAATACTAGAAATACGCCTACAGGTTTTCTGTACAACCTCACTACCCGCTTCAGCGCCCGCTCTGCCACCCGCTACCGCTCACCACCATCTCCCGGCCTTTCACCCCGCATTCCTTCGAACCACGGCCACTAGTCCCAATGATATAAGCCGCTGCGACCTCGACTTATCATGACATAATTACTCAAAAAAACCAATACGAAACTACACTTTATTCTATAGCCAATAGTAGTTATAATCCCATACAAATAACTGGTGGGAATACGCACACTTGAACTAAATTCAACTTGTTCTATAGTATGAGAAATGACCGCGCCTTGGTATATAAGGTGGGTAATTTTATGTGTGAAGTAGTAGGAAATCCGGTATGAAAGGAGGTAGTTATAAGTTCACCGGGTTTTCTTCGTTGACAATGCGTCGGTGATTGGTCACGCGTGTAGGGATAAACGCGGGTTTTTTATGGGCAGGGCAGCTCAACGTTTTTGATAGTCGGGCCAAAAGGGAATGTGTTTACGACGGGCCGCTGACATATTTAAATTTTACTACAGAGTTTTGCGGTTGAAATTCAAATGAAGTAATTTGTGATTACTAGTACTGAAGTTGTCAAATTTCTTTGTGTATCAACAGCATGGTAGTGCATTAACTCGTCATTCGTTACTGATTGATATCATTTTGATACCAAAACCTTTTCCAGAGAATTCTGTGCTCTATCTCACACCATTTCAAAGTCTATAAAGGATATACAAACAAACTCACAAACAAACAAACATATATATATATATATACATTTTTAATTTAAATAATTGATTGGATAATTAGTTATATATATACATATATATATATATATATAGATTCTTCTTAACTAATTATCCAATCAATTATTTAAATTAAAAATGTTTTCTCTACTAATTATTCACCTGAATTAATTATTTAGATTAATTAACTGTTAATCCTCATTAATTATACATTTTAATTAATTAATCACTATTAATTAGTTATTAACTTTTATTCACCTTTACCTCCGATTCACTTCGTACCTATATGGGGAAATCGTATTCAGATCTGTTTAGTAGGTTTTATTTCGGATTTCACTGTTTGTCTGTCTATAACCTGGTGTGTCTCAAGTAACTAGGTCCTGCCGGCGACTTTACCCGCGTGATGTGTAATAAAAGTAGTCTGTGTTTCCAAATATTAACCGTTCAGTTGTTTTTGTGTGAAAGTATAACAAATATCCATCCATTCTCACAAACCTTCACATATATGTATAATAATAGGTTGATATTGAAACAAGGTTTATTATAATACTAGCCGTACCCGGCGCAAGTTGCTGCGCATCAACTCATCAACAGAGTATCCGATCTATATAATTTTGAAACCAAAACCTTTTCTAGATAATTTGACAGGCCGGTTGGTCCAGTGGTTAGTGAACCTGACTACTACACCCAGGGTCGTGGGTTCGAACCCCACCCAGGTCAAACTTTTCTGTGATGAGCAGGAATATTTGTTCTGTGTGTCTGGGTGTAAATATCTTTATAAGTAGGTATTTAGAAGTATATATGTATGTTTATCAGTTGTCTGATCACCATAGTACAAGCTAACGCTTAGTTTGAGGTCAGATGGCCGTGTATGAGTCGTCCAAAGATATTTATATTTATGTATTTATTTATAATTCTGAAAAAACTTGCTAAAGACATCAGTGTTCTATCTCCTACCATTTCAGAGTCTATAAAAGACTTTGGGCTATCAGTTGGTCAAAGCTCAGTCCGAGATATTGCACAATCTAGCTAACATGCAGGCATTATAAGCAGTAACTTTCGTACGTGGTCTCCGAATTGAGACAGTTAAGAAAGCGATTTTATCTTAACTGTGTTTACATTAACTTAATAGTTATTTTACCTTAAATGGTTTCTATTAACTCACGTTAAAACAAGTTAAAGTTGGTCATATGTAAAATAGTGGATATGTTACTCAGAGTTAAGATTTATATCAAACTTATTTTCTGACCGCAGCCCGCGACATGTGTTTATAACAAGCCTTATTTAAATATTTAAAAACACAAGCTTTAATTATATAGCCCACGAAATAGATACCAAGAAACACATGATGTATGGTTAACTGTTGAGGAGTTGCCTTGTCTGAAGCTAATCCTGAACTTATCAGGTCGTTCTTATCTCAAAAATGTAGTGTCATAAGGACGGAAGGTTTATGCAAAAATTCAGCTCTGTAGTGTAAGAGGAAGTGGGTCTTATTAAGCTTGCAAAATTTAAAGTGTAACAATTAATGTACTAACATACAAACATATACTGCGTGCCAAATTTCATTGAAATCCATTCAGCGGTTAGCGCGTGAACTAAATACGGACAAGCATGTTATCCCAGGTGAACCTACAGTCGGGATAAAACAAATATTATGTTCATTTCCTGTATGTTGTCTGTTTGTGTGCCTAATTTCATATCTTAGTGAAAGGGTAAGTATGTCAAAGAAATACAAACATCTTCACAAACTTTACATTTATAATATATGGAAGTGAAATAATACTTGCAACATGGCCCGCACTAATATCCCTATAAAATATGTGGCCCGCATATAAGAAAATGTTGCCGACCAGAGTTTTAGAACATCTGTTGCACCAGAGCTATTTCTCAGATGTGTTATTTTTATGCCCGAAAAGTTCTTATACCCGACCCGACAAGGCTTGACGACGAATAACATACCATTGCAGGCTATAACTATCCCACTATTGGGCTCGAGTCTTCAGTCATATTGGGAAGGGTACATGTTAACGCTGGGCAAGTACAGATTACGTTCCAGGCAGGAGTGCGGGTTTGCCCGTGACTCCGTTCACCGTAGGAAGTGATATTCTGATATAGACATATCAGAATAATAAATGCTACGGTGTAATCGAAGGCTTTTTTAACATTTCAACATCGAGTGTAATCGTTTCTCATGCTCGCCTCGACAATTAGCTATCATGGAACTAATCGACATTTCATCATGGTCCTCACCTTTAGCTGATCTAATGCCAAATACGAGTATATCATTGTTGGTATAGTAGCGCGTTCAAAAATATTAAAAACTAACTGTACCCGACGCGCGTTACTACGCATCAACTCATCAACCATGTGTCCAATTGGTATAATTTTGATACCAAAACTTTTTTCAGAGAATTGTGAATAAAGTTGCTATATATATCAGTGCTATATCTCATAACATTTCAGAGATAAAGGACAAACAAAGAAACATTCTTTTTTATCTATAGTAATAATAAAACTGTAACAGGCTTAATTCTATTCATTAAATATTTTTTGACAACTCTGATGCAGAGATGCCTTGTTATCGATGTATAGACCAAAACAATTTTTTTTCAATTTATTGTCTGTCTCTCTGTTCGAGTTTCACGCAAAAATCACTGGACAGATTTAGATGAAACTTGGCAACATCGAAATTTATAACACGCGAATAATTATGGGATAGGCTGCATAACAGATAATGGCTTTGTTCCCGCAGGATAAGAGGTTAAAATTTGTATGGAAACTCCGACCAATTTAGATGAAATTTAGCATGTTTGTAGCTTATGAAACGATAACGGATATAGGATACTTTTTATCCCAGTAAACTGTTTTGATCCCGTGGGATAATATGTTAAAATTTGTATGAACGAAACCACTGGACCACTTTAGACACAATTGTGCATGTTTGTAGCTTATATGACGAGAAGGATTGGATAGTTTTCATGCAATGTCCTTTCGAGGCAAAACGAAGGCAATTTCTAGTTTATAATGCATGTGGATTCATTTAATACCATTCAAAAATATTAGACACCACAATAGATCTTATTAGCCAACTAGATGGCCCGAACTACAGTTGCCTAATTGAATTTTAACGAAAGTAACATTAGAAGCATTTTTTTTTATCTTGCATATATTTGATATGACTGATTGATTACGCTCGTAGCTCGGCGGGTGATGTCGATTGGAAACGGTTGTGTAAGTTAAGCAGTTGGAAAGTATGGCGTACACGTTGAGGATCTGGAGCAGGTCGGCAACTGTTTGTCGCGTGCGGCCCGGATGGCATTGCGGTGCGATTTCAGAACCTATTTACAACTTGGCGTTTCTTGTGATCGACGACGACACGTGATGTGCCCGTGCCAATATCCTTATAACATTTGTGGTGTTCATGTATGAAACGGTTGCCGATCTGTGTTGTGAACGTGGTGTATTAGGCTACAGGGGCCACAAACCTGTTAGGGGTCGTTCAAATATTATATAGAAAAGGCGGAGGGGGGGCATACTAGAAGTTACCAAGGGAAAAGGAAGGGCACAACGCGTTACAGAATTTGTGTGTTTTTGTTAAAAATACAATATTTTGGTGTATGAGGAGAACTTTAGGGAATTTCCCGTAATTTTTTTAATGGGCTAAACAGGCAAACGAGCAGACGGGTCGCATGATGACAAATGTTCACCACCCATGGCCATTAACTGAGTTGTTACTAACACGTTGCGTCAACCCAGAACTGTCCTATTATGACACTCGGGTCTTCTCTCACAAGGCACTAGTCCATGGCCAAGTGCAGTTGACTTCACACACCTTCGAGAACTGAATGGAGAACGCAGGAGTGCAGGTTTCTCCACGATATTTGATCACCGAAACAAGTGACTGACTGAAACAACTTTTAACATACATAACTTTGAAAATTAGATGTGCGGTAGTATTCGAACCCGGGACCTCTCGCCCGAGAGAATTAATATTTATATAGGCGATTTATAATTTATTTTGTCTTCATGATCGTGTATTCTAAAGCTGTGTTTCCCAACGTGGGGCCCACGCCCACAGGGAGGCAATTTGATAGTTAAGGGGGGTAAAATTGACTCGACAAGATTTTAATGCATTGCTATTGTATGTGTGTTTTATATATACAGTTTTATGAAGTTTGCACTACCTGCATACTTTTTTACAACTAAGTCCTTCACCCAACGGTTGTCTGGAACAAATCGCTATTAATCTGTCTATTGTGTTTTGAATATTTTATTGATTTACTTTGTATTCACTTTTGCACAATATTTTGTATTTAACATTTACAACATAACATTTAACATTTACAACATTTTGTATTTACTTTTTATTGATTTACTTTTGCACAATAAATATATTGTATTATAGTATTGTATTGTATGCATCTAGCATCGTTGCCAATTTTAACAAATTTTTAAAACTTACTTACTGTGTTTTGATAACATTTTGATAAGTGATTTCTTCCTAAAACCTATCATATATGTTTCTTAAGTAAACAAATCAATGTTTTAATTTTTAAAATTATGTATAGGTGGTATAAGAATTTTAGAAATGTTAAACGTGGGGAGAGGTGCACAAAAAAGGTTGGGAAACATTGTTCTAGAGCAAGGATGCTCAACCTTTTTGATAGTCGGGCCAAACTGAAGGATGATAAATTTACTGCGGGCCACTAATAGTTCCTTGTTAATATAATCCTGAGAGTACTTAGGAGTTGCGTAACAAAAAAGTTCTAAATTTTAAATCTATTTGCGGGCCACATCATTTCCCGCAGGCTTTAGTTTGAGCAGCGCTAGAGTCTACAGGAATAAATAAAGGCACAGGTTAATATCGTATGACGAACAGAGTAATAACAAGTTAATTAGACT
>DWJZ01005319.1:0-14205 GCA_018249125.1 Asbolis capucinus | reverse complement strand
ACGTGAGCACAGTGCCGTTAGTGTAGTGACGCGAGTGTGGCGAAATGAGTGCAGAGACATTGGTGCCTGTGGTTATCCTGAAGTAAGTTTTTTTTTTAAATAAAGAGACCATCTACACAAACCGGCCCATGTCCTTTCCTAGCCCCAACCCACTGTTGTAACAGTATACAGTATACAGCTGTTCAGATGGATTTGTGAACACATATTATGCATTTCCAGTGTTGTATGAATTTAATAAAAAGCACGCGTGTTTGGTGGTATCGCGGGTTAAAGGAATAGGATTACGATCAACTTTGTTGAAAATTCTTTTATAAACTGATTTACTTTTGCTGACACTTACTGCGACCAAACGGATAATTTCCATGTAACCTTGTCATATCAGTTATAGTACTACAATATCCTTCGACTATGACGTTTCTTGCATAGTTCCATAGGCAAACCCTGTTTTAATCAGAGTTTTAGTTGTAAAACCGTACACCGAGCCCCATAAAAGACTGCTGGAGTTTGGAAACATACAAACAAATTGGCAAGCCTTGTTGTTGTCCGATTATTAATTTTGTTATTCAGTCGTTTGTTATTGAGTTCAGAACGAAGATCCCGAGTGGCCCTTCCTCATCCTCGAATCTACTTACTATTGTCCTCGACGTGTTTACGTGTAGCTCCATATCGAGACTTCGCAAAATAAACACGTTCTGGAGATTCTTTTCACCTGAATATTTGTAGTCGTTTATTTTGTTCGCGCTGGCCGTTTCAGATGTTTTGTATTCCCCGCCCGCGCCGTGCTTGCTGCGGGGCGCGGCAACAGCCTGCTGCCTGGAGACTACTATATTTGTACGTTTCAACAGACCTTTCAGTTGCAGTTTATATATTAGTTTCATATTTTGTTTAATACTAATTTCCGTTTCGTTGCTCGCATTTTTTTAATCAGTCAGTGAGTTGGGATTCTAACTACCACGAAAAGTATATAAAAATGTATATTAAGTCAAAATGTGAGTGCAAATTGTGTAGACATTTTCAAGTTTTTAAAGCGTATACACAGCTACTTAAAATGTTTGTATACTGGATACTTCAAAGTTAACTACAAATTTACTAAATGTGTTCCGTATCACTCTACAATTCAATTATCTGAAATCTGAATTAATAATAGAAAGTCTATATATGTATACTATATACACACACAGGCTCATAAAACGCGTACATCGCACCAACGCCAACATGTTGTAAAATGGAATGTAAGCCAAGTCGCTTGCAGTACTAGAGCCAGTGCCACTACTGCCAGGTTCCCAGAATCTTCGACTATACTAGCAGTTATAGTTGGACGGGTCCCGAGGTCGAGAAAACAGGTCATCTCGTTCCATGTGATCGGTTCATCCGCATGTATGTAGATGGCGAGAATGGCGTTCCTCCCCGGAGCAGCAAGTATTGTTTTCCTTGTACAATAGGATGCATCAATTCCCACGGCGCCTGCTGGAACAATAGACAAAGCTTTGGAAGTGTTCTGTTGGCTGAGCCGCTCGCTATAATTTGTCCGCCCCGCCGCCGCCGCCGCCGCCGCACGCGGAGGAACCGGAACGAGGACTATTATTGTATGAAATGTGGATATTATTGCTATGACTCCATTCAACATATTATTTGTTGCGGTGGACTGCCTGCTGCTACGTACCTAAATCCTCAGATATGTAAAAATATGTTGCCTAAAAATGAGGTAATTAATATTAAGGGTGTCTCTTATTTTCACCTAATGATTTGGAGTCTTTTTGCCTACTCTTTTTTTATCGATTTCAAAAAAGCAGGAGGTACTCAATTCGAGTGTATTTTTTATATATGTATGTATATGGTACCTCACTTTTGGCTGAGCGGATTTTTCATATCGAAAGCCGATGCTCGCTCTGTGTTTGCGTTTTAGACGACATCTGACCAACAGTTTTGGAGTTATTCTTCTTTTTAATATTCTTGTTTTTCTTTTTTACCGAATAACTTTTGACCGAGTAGATCGATTTTGATGATACTTTTTCTATTTAAAAGGTAATATTTCTTTGGTAGTTTCTTGTGGTTAGGTAGTTTCATAGTTTAAGCGGCATCTGACGATCGGTTTTTGAGTTTTGTGTGGACCGATTTGATACATGTTTTTATTATTGAATCTTGATGAATAATGATGACAAATGAATGATGCTAGTCATGTATTTCCATTCTATTTTCAGCGACATCTGACGAGCAGTTTCATTGCTTAACTTTTTATTGGGTGGACTGATTTTCACGCTTCTGTTTATTATGAAGGTAATGCCGTAGGAGCGTGTAACTTGAAGCACCATCTGACGAGTGGTGTTTGAGTTATTAGCATTTTTCTTGTTTTTCTTAATACTCGTATTCCGCATTTTATGATTATTTTTTGTTCAAAACCTTGTAGTTGTCGGATAATTGCGTGTAATTGAGTTAGCAACATCCGACGCTCAGTTTCTGAGTCATCTTTAATAGTGTGTGCTCAACTGGTTGCGACTACGTTGACGATGATGGTTTCACCGTGTCACTTGTCGGAGGCAGGTGAAGTCGGTTTTAAAGATAAATTACGCCATATACATATAGGTATATTGTGGAACCCCGCTCACTACTTGTGAAACGTCATCACGCCATCACATTACGCCGTCAACGTAAGCCTCCGTCGAGTGTCTCGGGGGCTCTTTGGAATCCAACCGAACTACTTTGGGAAGCACTGGAGTTTCCAAACAAAATATCCCGTATTTTCGTCCGGTAAATGAAAATTTCCATTCCTCCCAGGCCCCAGTCTTCTTGACGCAATCTGTCAGCCTTGGGATAAGCAAAGTTTCAAAATATATCGTAAAACATTTTCAACCTCAAAATTCAATCAAGAACTTTGAGTTTAAACTATTTGTACTGAAACCGAGCCAGTGATTTAGTTTAATAAGGTTTGCAGGCACTGGCGCAGATTAATGAATCCCCAATTTTTGGGTAAGATGAAGCGCAGTCACCTATCTCCCTGGCCTCGGAACATGGCGGCCAATTAATTCAGCATCAAACAAAATACTTATGTACGGTTTTTGACATTAAGTTGACATCTTCATTCATTGGGGCCTTGTAATATACTAAAACTCAAGCTCAATTTTTTATTTGACATATGTTATCTGTACTGTTATCAAATTTATAGGTCTCAAATATTTCTCGTTGTTCACTAAATGATCCCGTGGAAATTGTATTGTATTAAACATTTAAAACCGCAGTTATTTTAACATTTTTCTTGTACGTGTATTGTAATATAATTTCAACTTACATTTCATGTAATCTTGTAATAAATGAGCTCAATGTTCCTGTGATGAAATTAATAATTTGACGTTGACTTTGTACCATACTGTATAGTCAAACTGCCATTGGTATCGTACCGTGTTGTAACCGGCGCGGCGGCGGGGCGACGGCGGCGCGGCGGCGGCGCGGCGGCGGCGCGGCGGCGGCGCAGCACTCGGCTTGCATCGTGTGAGGCGACGCACACAATTAGGGACTAGTTACGAGATAGTCATTTGCTTTTCCTGCTTGTTAAAGTTTTACGACGTTCCATAAACGTTAGTTCCAATTTCTGCAAATTAGTTCAATCAGTAACGAGATGGAAGTTTTCCGAGATCATATTGTATTGGTCATGTTGTAATTGTCTCAGTTCCATTCCTATTGCCTGTTGTATTGTTGCGGCTTTCTTTTGTTCAGTTTGTGTTAACTTTAAAGGTATTTACTAATAAATAATTACATTTAAAACTATGGCTCCTCAACTGCATATCTTTAACCGATTTCAAATAACGCAGTAGGTTCTCAATTTGTTTTTTATAGTCACGTCATAAGTTTACTAACTGAAGAATGTTGATATTTTATATTTATATTCGATAAATTTATATTCGAAATCTATTTCGATTCGATTATTTTACATTCGAAAGCAAGTCATGTGGTTCTATAGAATTTTGAGCGAAATCTGAAGAGTACTTTTTGATTTATTTGTAATTAGCCGACCCGGCAGACGTGGTCCTCATTTCATTAAAATGTTTTGAACCAGCTGGCCCACGAAACCTTTGCACGTGATTTGTTTCGTTGATAAGTTACACAATTATTGAATAAAAATTTGGGCTGTGTACATGTAGATTGAATAATAGACGTTTTTTAAAATCAATACAAATCAAATCTTATCAGCAATTTCTCTGCACGCGCGCAGTACGCGCGCAGCACGCGCGCAGTACGCGCACAGCACGCGCGCAGCACGGCGCAGCATGGCACGCGTAGACAAACAGTCAAAACGTCTCAAAATCTAAATAAAGTATGAAATATAAATGTCAAACAATTGAATGAGCATGCTGATGGCTAACCTCCTCATTCAGAAAAGAGAGCCGTGCTCAGTAGTGGGCCGTCATGGGTGGACATGATGATGTTACTGGTTTTCTAAAATTCCATAGTCTATCATCTCCCTTGCTAAATATCTAATTTGTGAACGAATCCTATTTGACATCACGAACTGTTTGGTGTGGTTTGTATGGGAAAATAATACTTTAACAATGTTGACTTTCTTATCAACAAATGTCATATGACAATGACAAAACTTTAAATCTCTAAATGCAAGTTACCTACTGATAATGTGTCACACAGCAAGTACATTATGATCATATTAGCGGCGAGAACTACGTGAAACATCTTATGATATTAGGAAGTAATTTACAAGCCCCGAGCAGTGGGGGAGTGTGGAGCTATAGATGGCGTCAGTTGTCGTCGCCCGGCATTGTTGGCAACTTGCACCATTCCTGAGACGCGCGCCCGACCACTAATATGTACCTAGATGCTCTATTGAATGGAACCACCGCCCTGAGAGCAGATTATGTGTTACGGAAGGTATTAGCAAATGATATATGTATATGTTTGTTTCAATTTGTATGTTTGACATAAACGCTTACATGCAATAGGAGCTGCTTTAAACAAATTAAATGTAACATAAATATGTAACAGGCAGCATTTTCTTCTGTCACTAAAATGACAACCCGGGCACGAAATCAAACGTAGAACGAGCCGTGCCGACGCCGCCGTGGAACCGGCCGCCGCGTCGGGACAGTGGAGCGAGAGTACAACACAGTCCCGGCACCAAAGCGGTAGGCGCCGACACCGTGTGGCTTTAGTGGGTTCGAGTCCCGCATACCTGCCCAGGTTCCTGTAGCCGGATGAAAGAGACAAGGGTCTTTCCACACGTTTAACAAAAATTGCTCACCAACCTGGCATTCTGAACACTGTTAAGATCTTATGGTGGTTGTGTAATGTATTTATGTACGTAGTGAACATTCCTAGTTACATTGACTCATAAGTCACACTGATTCTACAAAGTTCACTTCAAAATATGAAGTAATAATTGGTAAGTGGTGTCCTTCAATGAGAATTTGCTATTAATTACCCGTTAGTGGCCGCTTCCCAGATTCGATTTAATCCTATAAGTTGGATGAACTCGAAACGAGCAAAATTGACGTTTAATTTAATTCCGTACAAATGGATCTCCGCTGACGTCAAGTGACCTTTTATATTAATGTGAAGGGAGATAGTTCAATTGAATGTGGCAGACGACTTGGACTCGCGGCACTCAGTTGGGACAACTCGTTCGTTCCACAAACCAAGCCGTCAACTTTTAAATATAAAGGTGTGGGCTTTGATGTGTTTTCTGCGGTACGGTGTTTATAAGTGTGCGTGTGTGTGCGTGTGTGTGTGATGTCTTTATAATTGTAAAAAATATTTTTGGCAACTGAGTCCTTTTTCTTTGATTTGTATTCCATTTTGTAATTGATCCGAGGACTATGAAATTGATTGACGACGTAGTTTTCGAAAGAAACGGTGACAATGTGAGTATTTGCACCCTATTTGGTGGCAATACGTCACTGATGCGGTTGGTGTTCCTGTGACGTGTGTGGGCAAGCTGGGCAAGCTGGGCAAGCTGGCTCGTCTCAAACTCGTCGTCGGTCCACTTATCATTTTATCTAAGGCTACACGAAAACAAAAATGTGTAGCCATTGTGTTAAACAATATACGAGTCTATAAGCGAGCCGGTCTGTCTGCAGATACTCCTATTATCCGCCACATTGCCGAACTCTTAATAAATGAATAGTAGCGATATTCAGTTGACAATTTACATTGACGGTTGGTTGTCCTTTATTTGTCTCAGAATATTGAAACGGGACCTGGACTGATGTTTGCTTAGACTGCCGCAATTATAAGTTGAAGCAATGTAGGCCCGGCGCGACGCCCGCGGGCTGCTAACACTGTACTAACTTGTCTATGACGTGGATGGAGCAGACCACACGCACATGATGAATTAATAAATGCGGAGGATGAAAGTAAACGTGGACAGAACAACGAAAAAAAAAATCGCTCTCAGGCTCATCAAAGAGAGTGAGAGGTAACCAGGTGGGCTCGAGGAAGAAATTATACCAATACTATTAACATAGTACATTGGTAAGTAAGTATACGACGAAGAGGCCGCGTTTCGAATGGCCATGGTGGCCCGCAGACACGATCCTACACGTTGAGGTATTTTATTCATTTGCGAACCGATTGTAATAAAGTAAGCTAATGGCAACTGAACCGGATCACCAGTTTAACGTGCGTTAAGGTACAAACAGAATAAAATCCCTAGCAATAATTTTGCCCAAACATCTTCCATGTACAGATAACTGAAAGATTGAATAAATGTACCTATTGATGTTGACACATTAATCTATCTATCTCTATCTTTGGAACCATTTCAAAATCATGTCAAGAATTCTCTTTTCACCTTGTGATCCATTCCGAGCTGTTTCACCTGGCACTCATATAGTCCCGACGTGTTCCGCTGTAGCCGCGGCGGCACCGGCCACCGTGCGGACACATGAAGTTCAACCACTCTATCGACAGCCTAGCAGGACGTTGCTACATTATATTGTTTACATTCCTTCATAAAGATGACAGTCCATTGTTAATGAAGCTGGGGTTCTCGAAATTCCCACCACATAGAGAATTAATATAATTTGTTTTTTAAATATTTTTAGTAATACTGATAAATACATATATCATCTCTCTCCCGGGATAGAGTACAGAGGAGGTTTATATAATTGTTTGTAAGTAACTTTATTTATGTAATGAACGAGCGACGGCCCGCCGCCTGGCCGCGAGCGAACTCTCAATAAATTGGTATTCAGCTAAAGTCTTTACGTCGGTTCAGAACCAATTACTGAAGATAATTGTAATATTGTGTAGTAATACGAACACGGAATGGAACACGTTTCGTGGTTGACTCGTAGCATGAGGCGGTCGCCGCGCTTCGATATGTCGCTACCGCCTCATTCACTATTGAATAAGTTCGTCATAATCTCGTTGTTATTCTACATGTAACGCTAAAATATAGCTTTTAACTTAAATGAGCTTTCTAAGTTTCATGATTTGAAACAATGAGTGCCCCACTGCCGGTCGCGGGTCTCGTCCCACGGTATGGGCGCAACGTGGACAGCCAAATTGGCGTTGATCCTAACTGATGATTCAAGTTAAGCAACGGTGGTAGTGGTCCGCAGGAGGACTAGTTGCCAGCGGCAAACTATCTTGAGCGCTTCTGTCCTCCGGAGGGTACGTAACGTGATATTAGGTAGTCTGGTTGTTCATCTTACGCTATCGTCAAAACAAAGTAGAGTCTAAATGAATAAACTGTGAATGTGTTACTAGTAAAATGTGGAGTTGTACGTGTATCAGCTGGTGCTGCTCACTGCGCAGTGCTGCACGGTGCTGCACGGCGCTGCACGGCGCTGCACGGCGCTGCACGGCGCTGCACGGTGCTGCACAGTGTAGACGACTATAGACGGCTTAAGCTGTAGTTATTATATCATGAAACGTGTCAGACTTATTTGTTGGCGACATCAAAGAAGTTAATATCTAAATTTAGCACGAGCTCAGGAACCGAGGCACGGACCATTTACAATGTCTTCATGTTAAAATGAACGAGTCTTGCCTTCAAATTAAATTAAATAAAAAGTATTTATGTCGTTTTAGGAACCAATTAACGAAACTCAAAAATTAAAAATATAAAATCCCTACATTAATGAAGTATGATAATAAAATCTTAACCATTTAAATGAAATAAGTATGAAATAATATTTATTGTAAATTGAAAAGTTTGTGAGGATGGATGGATTTGTTTGTTAGTCTTCCATGCGAAAATATCGAATATAATCGATTAAAATGTGACATAAAGCTGACGCAAGCGAAGCAGCGCACGGAAGCTAGTATAATTGGAATCCTCAGGTTGACATTGAGTCTATCTCGGACAAATATTAGTGTGCTGTAGTCAATTCAATTGATAACCGCTGCGATGTTGATGCAGGGCGCTAGAGGGCGCGGTGTGGGCGCCAGCTCGTGCCGGGAGCGGGGGATTCCACCGACCGTGGCTCTGTATTGTACCATTCATTCAATCTGTTTGTCATCACGAGCCCAACTCGCGACATGATTACGTTTGCGACTGAAGGTCCGATATGCAATATTAACACGTGGCTGCCCTGTTGTGCTACAATCACAAGATATTACGGTTTTTATTAGTAAATTAATTAATTTCCTAAATTATAAAAAATACAACTCTCTTCTACTCTAATTCTCACTGAGTCAAAAAAATACTTGCTAAATATCTTGCAGTTTCTCCAATTTAATCAAACTGGGGTCGTGTTGCATGAATTGACGCACGCCATAGCGAGTTATGATGCTGCGTTGCGAAACGTATCTGTTGTAATATGTTATAAAAGCAAGTTTATAACCCCCAGTGATACCGTCGACTGCAACTTGAATAGAAGTGTCATAAACAGAAAAATGTCCGCCGCCGATAAGCCTGGTTATTGTTACCATCCAAGAGACAGGAGGCAGCGTGCGCGGGTGACGAACAGTCGGGCCAGTCGGGCGGGACCCCCTCTTGCTTGAGTCAGCCCACCACTCGCCGACCACTCGTGCTGCGGCTGGGGACTAGAGACACAGTTCGCCTCTCTTGCCAATAACGCATCGATGATGACTTTGGTATTCCAGAGTAGGTGCGGCAGTAAGGTACATCCTTAAAGACTGGTGGAAATAGTTTCTTGTGGTGAGGCTGCTCGTTACTCGGCTATTTTATTAAAACATCAAAGGTACTCATTATTTCTAATTTTCTAATCTAATTAGATATGTCAAGTTTAATACTTGTCAAATTTAAATATCTAATAATATATTTGGTATTCGGTTCGCCTACATGACCAGTAAAATGGCGATTACGAACTGGATCTTGGCTTCGGCAGATATCAGATAATTACAAGACGACAGTGCCTTTGAAGGGTAGCCATCGAGAATATACTGATAATTAAGTTAGAGATTAAGAAGATCGGACTGAAGCTGCGGCAACTTGCTGCTGTACATTGTTTCCAAACATCCTTGTAGTTCATACATTCATTCAAATTATTTCAATTGGTAAGTCCAGAATTGACTATGACGCCTTATTATAAAATCGTACACCGAGCCGCACAAAAGAGCGCTGATTCTTTTAAAAGCGGTATGAGGAAGTAACCAAATGGAGTACATTTATAGTCAACTAGCGGATGACTGGCCGCTCATGAGTTGCGGAGCGGCGACGACCGCTGCCCTGCTCCCGGCTTTAAAGATTATTACGTTACTGTTTTACGACGACGCCTTTATCAACTGACGCTGCGGAAATTGAATTATGAGCACCAGCTACCGACACTCAGCAACCCTGACAATGTCTGGATATACCCAGTTACAGTCGACGGCACTCAGCTCACATTGTTACATTGAACCTAATGGTTACCTCAAACCTAACGGGAACCGCGGCGACACATCAAACAGACACTAGGCCGAGAGAACTGAGACTACGAAAAATCTAAAAATTACAATTTATTTATATATTCAAAGACAAATACACCAAATTCATTTATTCACGTGGGTATAAAAAATACACTTATGAACGGCAAAATATTTTTGAATCTACCATACTGTTGAGTAGAACGGCGCAAACCACGTACACTAATAAACATCTTACGAAATACTAATTAACATTTTCTAGAGACAAAGGAAAAAGAAATATAAACTTATTACAAAAACAAATGTAATATTTTTATGATAATAAGAACAATTTAAGAAACTCAAATTAATAATATTTAATCTTAATTAAAAATAAATCATTAAATATATTAATAATAATTAACGAAAGTTAATTAAAATTGTTAAATTTCACTTAATGTACACGGGTAGTGTCCCGCCACTGGCACGACTCGGACATCTACAACAGCTCACATGCCAAAAGTCAATATATTAAAATGTTTACATCGTATAAAATACGAATATTTTAAACGTTTACCTTAAAATAATTTACCGATTTACATTGAACATGGCTTCAACCCATATGACCAATGGCCGCAGGTCTCCCACACAACTAACAAGTCCTCGGGTACATTGGTGGAAGACGTCTGTGATATAATGACATCAGATTCAATTCTCTAAGTAACCCCCATCGCCTAGCCTTTAGCATTCGTGCCATATACCTTGTATGTATGTTACCTTACATTTATAGTTTTTTGTATATAAATTTAATTTAAGGGGGTCACGGCTGAATTGGTTTGATTGAATCTAAAATTTCCGTGACAAAACCTCCCACTGTAATATTTGTATTTCTAGAGGCTTTAATTGCCGAGTAGATCGGTGTGTGAGTAGATCGCTGTCTGTCTGTAACTAATTTCTATTTCAATTTGACCCACTTGCACGATTGAGCTGACATTTCGCCACACTAGCTTTAACTGTATGACAATACGATATATGTAGTTATCTATCGGACGTAGTTATGTCACAGATGTTACATTGTATATTGTTACATTGATAATGGAGTCAGATGTGGGTCATAAGAACTATATAGCATAACCATTTTATCAGGTCTGGGGCAGTTTGATTTGTCTGAGAAGACCTCTGGCTTCAGACTATATCGAGGGTCTGACGACGGGTGGAGTGTGGCGACGATAATGATTTGTTTACAGTTGTTCAGACTATGATATAGTGTGTCTGATGAAGGTTGAACAAAACCTAACGTTGAAACTAGGTAATTTTTTTAATAGGTAAATGGATATTGTTGGTTAAAAATGTATGAATAATTAAAATCTGATTCCAACAAATGAATACCATTACAATAAATAACTTGATGATCATCATGTGACAACACGAGATTGAGTAATTTTATTAAAATAAAGTAGAAGCACCTAACTGAAGTGGGTTTGCCATATGAATATTTTATTTGAACAAGTTACAGTGTGACTAACGCTAAAAATCACCGTTTCACACAAATACTGCTTAACGGATCACAGTGAAATTTGGCATAGAAATAGATTATAGTTTGGAATTACACACACATTTTTTAGGCAGGCTTTTACGCGAGCGAAGCCGCGGGCGGACTCTAATATTCATATAGATTTATTATTCTAGTTCTTCTAGAACTAATTATAGAAGTATCGATGGATCGTTAGGAGCAGATCTGAGAAGTGAGCGCTGGCTGAAGCTGCTCGCCAGACGTTGGCCCAGTTGGTCCCCGCTGACTGATGGAGCAGAATGCTACGCGTTTACCATAATGACCGCAAAACATCCAGTCAGCCTCGTTCGATGTCTTATTCTCAGTATTCTATGTTACACGGGACCAATATCCTTACTCATATTATAAATGCTTACGCTTAATGAACCGGTTTTGATGAAGTAAGTACAGAGGTAGAATAAAGTTAAAAAAAAACGGCTTGAGGGTTGCGAACAGTTTTCACCTCTGTATTACTGTCCCCCAGATCGAAATATCAAAAATGCTGCGAAAAAATATTAACTATTTTTTTATCAAGTGCAACTTTTTATTTATACACAGTTTTATGATTTCTATTCCACAATGATGAATTTCCACACAAAACTTTTAATCTCTGCGTGAACCCCTCCATCCCTTCGGTAGCTTCTCACGAGATTGTGACCGAGTTTAATATTCAGGGTCGCTCCGATACGATCTGAAACTACCTACTGATACTAAAATAATAGTTTACATCAATATGGAACCAACATGTATTTATACAGCATAATCAGTACTCAATGGAAACCAGGCGTCCCAAGCGAGCCAGATCTGATGGTGTAAGTGGTTCGCGGCTGCTGGACGCCACTTTAGAGATGAAAGTGAGAAGTTGGAGCGACCCCTAACACGGACAGATTTATGCCAACAGCCGACACTTCAACTACTTGTACATTAATGAAGGTTAACTTGTGAGCGCGCATGATAATGAGGGATTACATTGCCGCTCCGAGACCAGTTCACAGATACTCGGAATATCAGGAAGGAAATTGAAGACGACGGAACAAAGTGGTATTGACAATCTTTTTAGGGTTCCGTTCCCAAAGTCAGGTGCCAGGGTTCAAGGACGTTGTGATACGAGGTGCTCAGTCTCTTGAGACTGTAACAATATATTTGTGATTCATGTCCAATACTAGCTGCTAAGAGTAGCTATTCAAGGACAAAGAACTTTCATTCTCTATTTAACCCTTTCGAGCGCTCAGTCGCATACAAAATAGTGTATGTTTTTTCTTTAAGTTCTATACTATCTGTCTACCAAGAATCTTCAAAATTGCTTTAATAGTTTATGGGTGAAAGGTAATAAACAGATAGACAGAGTTACTTTCATTATTGAATTTGTAACGTATTAATTGCTATTAATATAGCAAAGGTTCAAAATCAAAACGTTACCATAGTTGAGTTGCAGTACAAGGACGCACGCGCTCCGCGTGCCACTCGTGCTGTTGGTTGCACTGGCGCGGCACGAGGGGACGTGTCACGTCATAAAGCTGCGAGTGTCGTGCGCGCTGTTCCATCTGCTACTAGAAACATAATAGTGGATCGACGTGGGAGTGCACTGAGACAGGATTATTACTGGTATAAATGCAACACGCAGACGACGTCACGGGTCTCGACTAGTACGGTATTTATATTTTAAGTTGCAATAAGTAGATACCTAGTAAACGAACAAGTGACTAACAATTTTTACTGAATGTTGAACAAACAAATGATCGCCTTCCTAATTCCAGCCCCTCATGAAAACATTCTTCATCATCTATTACTTCTGGAATATTAAAACAAAACGCCGCCTCAAATTTACTTTAAATTATGACATTAACTTTAAGTGAAAACAATAACCATTAAATCTACAAACTAAACATCAGGTCACCGAATTGGAATCGACAGAACTAGGTAGCACAAATACTTGGCGTTCAGCTGCGGTGCCGCCTGTGGCGCCACCTCTGCTGCCCGCCAAGCACACGCTTGCACAACAATTAATTAGTGACATTACCCTGTTAGCGCCGCGCGGCGGCCCGCAGCCGCTTCACACGTTCATTACTTATTTTATAGGTTATTGTCTATCATACTGCCACACTTCACATATCGGGTAATGGCGCATTTTTCCTGTGACGGTCAGTAAATGTTAATGAGATAGTTTTGCTAGTCAGCACGCTTCGTTCAGGATCAAAATCCAGACGTCGATCGAACGAGTGGTGCATACGGTTCATACGCTCTACAGTATTTTTCTTATCCTATCTCATTCAACCATGAGGCTTTCGTTAGAAAGCTAGGCCAATCAGCTTCTACTAAATCATATACATAGTAATTATCCGATAAAAGAAGAGCTAAAACGCTCTATCTCTCTCGCTCTGTACCACTGCAAAGTAAATTAGATAATTAAACGTTATAAGATTGGAAAGTTAACGTGTTCAACATTGAGATGTTATTTTATACTTTGGAGTTGTTCCAAAACACATCTCCATATTTCTCCACACTTGCATGGCGCTGGGAAACGGTATCATTATTTCAGGATCGTTAAACAAAATATCCGGCGCTCCAGCTTCATTGTTTCATGGCCGCGTGTTGTATGCTGTAAGACAAACTGTTTAAATTGGCGTGCCCGACTGCGCCGAAGGGGGTGTGGGAAGTGGGTTTCATCCCCCTCCCGCTCATCACAACTGAAGCAGCATACTAAATTTCATCCCCGCTGTGGAAGAGGAAGTGAGTTTAATTATGCTCGCAAGATTTGATCCGTAACAAACAAACATACTAATTCATACACTGCGAGTTAAATAAAAACTTGTAAATATGTATATATGTTTATTGATTGTCTGATCAGAATAGTGCAA
>DWJZ01005318.1:0-14206 GCA_018249125.1 Asbolis capucinus | reverse complement strand
CGTTCATATGAGATCCCGGAGCCTCCCCATATGCGTCGGACGGCTGCCCGGGGGGGTTTTAGTGGGTAGAAATCCCACATAACCTGAACCTTCTAGGTTTGGGTATCTTTCGAAGATTTCCCCCTCGAAAACAAAAAAAAAGATAACTAAATTAAACATGGCGGATGAAAAATATTTTGTTCGTATTTATCTTTCAACTGATTAAATGTTGTTAGTTATCGGTAAATAATTGTTCCTGTGAATTTCGGCAAACGAACGAAAACACTTTGAATTTATCAATAATAACAGAATTCCTAGAAGCCTATTCTAGATTCCTAAAGCTGATAGGTGACTAAGTAACGTCTCTATGCTGTGCAGTGATACGAGTATCACTTCCAAGCAACGGAACAATCAGTCATTGGCGTGTTTTCTCTAATGCTTTAGTGCGTAGTATCTCCATGGAACCTATTTCTTATTAGATCAATGCTGTCAATACCTGTTCAGGAGTCTATGCCTCTAGCGTCTTCAGTCACCGAACCAATTTTATTTTATTATTATTTCATAATTAGCGTACCAATTTAATTAGCTTAACAAATAAGCGTAGTTATACTATTTAAATTCTAGTTAAAGCAAAATTAACAGCAATTAATAATACCAATTAAAAATAAATTTATTGACCTAATTACGCAGTTACAGCCATGTTCGATTTTCAAACTTAAACAGCTCAAAAGGAAATGGAATTTAGAACGTTCTCATTTCAAAACATGAGGGATGACGAAATATAAATTGAATTTGGAATACTAAGTATGTAAAACGGTAGTTCAAACTCTCGGCTAAATACAGCGATATAACTTGCCGCGGGAAGCGCTTATTTAAGCTTATATAGCTAATGATAATCCTGAAACCCGACCTAATTCACTAAAGCCCACTAATCTTTTCCACCTTGGTGGTTTAATGGAGCTGTTAGCTTCCTTCATATATTTCACTAATTCAATTTGCCTAGATACTGTTAATTATACGTTTTATATTATTTTTCTTAACTAAGCTAATCTCTTAGGAGATTATTTTATCATTTACAAGAGAATTTAGCTGGAGTATGAGAAGTGGAAGGCTATTTTTTATAAACGTATCTACGGGTGAAGTTGGGCAAAAACTAGTATTTTATATTTGTAACATTTATATTTGTTGTAGCATATTATTTATGGTTGTTTGTAAGTTTATTGGGTGTGCTGGTTTTAATATTTTTTTTCCAAACATGGTGCTTGTTATGTGGTCCCATTAAATTTTGAACAATATCTGATGATACATTTTTCATTTACTTACTTGTCTTTTTCTTTTCATATGATCGTTATCTCATAGGTCTTTATTGGGTGTAACGATTTTGATATATCTTCCTTTCTCAGCTGGTATATAGCACATGGTCTTTGAATTTGAGTGACATTCGACGAGGTTAAGTTATACAATATATATTTAATTGGCTTTGTTACGTTGATCATCAACGTAGTCAACGCCTTTCTCAAAGTTCTCATTTCATTTCTTGTCAATGTCATTTGAAGTCAGTTTTTGTTAATGATGATGATTATTAGTGATTACTGTTACTCATTTATCATTTATTGTACGCATTTATACCTCCAAGTCATCATTAACTTCCGTTTGTTTTATATTCTATTTCAAGACGACAATATTCTGCCAACAGTTTAATTAAAACTTTGTTAAGCCGTTTAAACGCTTAATTAGATCTGGTATTTATAACGTTTTATTAAATTCTCCATTGTTTCGTTGGTAAAGCCGGTGTTTTGATCTACCCTATATTTTGACAGATATTTTTTCAGTGTTTTCACAGAAACTCGCAAGTAGGTAACTATAACAATCGGTAACATAATGATTGCAAAGCAATTGTATCTTTAAGGTTTGAAGGTAGGTTGTTCGAATGATAAGTCATGAGTTCGAATCCTGCGTGCACCATTTTTAAAGTTATGTATGTATGTATTAGATGTTATGTTGCGTCGATGAGGAAACCTGCACTCCTGCGAGTTTTGAATCAACGCAAAGGTTGATTCACATTATGAGAGGAGACCCGAGCCCAATTATTGGCCTTTAATGACGAACAAGAACGACCTGTAGACTTTACACACCTTCGAGATTTAATGGAAATTCTTAGGAGAGATTTCATGATTTGTTTGGACTCCGCCATTATAAGATTTTGCAACGAATACGGTTACGGATATATTTTTATTTCTGATATCCGATCTGGTTACGGAGGTCATTTTTGATGTTTATGCCACTTTCTTCACAATTACTCCAAGGGTTGTTTTCATTGAAATTCTAGTCAAACAATTCTAAGAAACTCTCAATTTCAAAAGGTCACTTAACCAGTGGACTAGTACTACCTACTATTATTATTATTCGTTAAACGATGTTCTTCAATTTCAATGACTTTGTCTGGCTTCATTACTTTGTTCGAAGGCTTCTCAAAACGATTACAGGCTATCAGTTTCAGCATACGTTTAGGGTAACGCTTTTGAAATTCTCCGTTGTATGAATTTAAATAAAATAAAAAGTTTAGAAAAAAACAATGTTTTGTATAAGTAATTTGGTTTTTAATTATTTTTTTATATGAATCATTTGAATTATGTTAAGCCAATACAATAAGATGATTAATAATAATCCTGAACTGCATAAGATAGGATTGAGTTCAAAATCAACAGTCGTAGCGTTTAGCCTTCCCAAGTCCCAGTACAGGCTGAGAGTCCCAATTAGCCCTGTTCGTCTTGATTTTAAGGTAGCGAAATAATTCTCTTTAATTCCTTTATTTCTTTACAGTAAAATCTTTAAAAAATCTATCTAATAAACTCGTAGAGGACCAATCATCCTCAAAGAAAACAGCACCAGTGTTCCAGTTAAAGTTAAAATCTACGTTAGCTAAACAATCCGTAAACTAGCAATCAAAACTAAGAATCTGCTTGAATTTTGTGAAAACAAACAACTGATTAAAATCATCTTATCTCCACTGTAGAATACAGGGATAATAATAACTTCACTTCCAAGGACACAAAGAACTCATAGAGAACTCGAATAACGCCCGGTTACCAAACGGGAAATAGAATGGTATTGGAAGTGCGAAGAGTGCCCCAAGGAGCAATCCTGGGCCATTGGCGTTTGTAATTGGGTTACAGTTGCGGCCGGATGAGCTTGCGATTGGTTTGTGTCCCGTTACGAACTTTGTGTCTAGTGTCCTTCAGGTGTCGATGCTTTGGGCGAAAATTGTGTCATTTAATGAACCGCTTTTCAATCATTTAATAGATCAGTAATGAGCACAGGTCCTTGTCATATCTGAGGACGTCTAAGATAAGATTAAAAACCCAAAGCCTTGATCAAAGAATAATAACTATTATATCTCCTCTGTACACAGATTTTGAAGGAAATTTTAAAGGATTTGCTAAAAATAATTAGTTATAAAATGAAAAGCATCGTTATTAAAGAGATATTAATCTCTAACTACTTAATAAATTAGATTTTGAGTAACTGAGTTAATTATTAGGCATTGGCATTTTTTTATTTATAAGAACATAGTTATACAATAAATAACTGACATTCTTCCAAAGCGTAGGCCTGTTTGTCGGCAGTATATAATGGTTTTTGAGATTCTGGTACAACTCAGGATTTCCACTTAAAATTATTTATAATTTAATGCAATAAATAGTTTACCTTTATTTTACATTTTCATTTTACATTGTTATTTGCCTTTATTAACAAAACGCATCACAGACATAAATCTCTCAAGTTTAGGTTTGCAAATCTAGATAAAGTTGGCATGATGACTAATTTCAAAAAGATGCTTCTTATAGTTTCTATCTCAAATTGTTTGTAGCCGAATTATTAATTTATATCCGAATGTAAAGGAAACCCATTTTAACAGATCTTCGATTGTGGGTTTACACAAGTACATATGTGACCTACATTCTAATGCTAAGATATACTCAAATCTCAATCTAAAAATTGACGTACTCGTATATATTGACAATACTGCTGTCTAGAATGTTCTCGGGTTTAGAATAGAAGCATGGCGAACGATTTGCGACCACTGGCCATTGTGCCTGGTGCATTCAACGCGGAATATTCCATACTCATAATTTCAGAAACACGGCATCAGATTTTATTTTATTGGCCATATTTGTTGGAAAACGCGAACGGGTGCATTTCATTTCTATTTCATTTCACATTTTGTCGATATCTGCTGCAGTGGATCCAATATTGTTTAGCTTGACAATTGGTTGGTTATGTGTAGTTTTGGCTGTTTGAAGGTCTTTTTGTTGATCTGCAAATGGCAAATGGTCAGAAAAGTTATCTTTATGGTATAACATAGTGCAGAGAGGTCACTTGCTCTCGTTTTCCACATTAAACGGTGTTTCTATACTTAACACTGCCATGACCAAATGAACTCTTTTTCGAGGAGAATACTTCACAAAGATATTCTGTTTATATATTATAATTGCGTTGGCGACAAACTTTAATGTTGAAAGTTTTTATCTTGTCAGAAGGCGAATCTTCGTTTTTCGTCATGCGTGCGAAGGATTGGATTAAGTTGCCCATGTGGGTGATCTCGGTTCATTATTAAGTAAATGTCTTTAAATCAAGAGTAAGTAGGCTTTTATAAATGTGCTTTACATCTTACTTACCATCAAATACCATTACAGTGCCACTCACCATCAGATGGGAACGTAGTCAAGCGCTAACCTGTGTCATATAAAAAACTCAACTACTGCTATTTAATTATAATAATCGAAACCTTCACGTGTCTGAAGACACGAAATTGCTTTAGAACTTTTTGCTAGAAGCGGCGTTCTCAATCTCTTTCTCTTTCCTGCTGTTACTTTAAAGTGCTTCTACCTACTAAAGATTGAGGCAACTCTTCCCATACGTGGGTAAGATTTGTCAAAATGGCAGCAAGATATTTTTGCAAAAGTCTACTAATTGAGAAGAGTATTTTGGGTAGCGAAACATAATATCCACCTCCACGCCTACAAATGCTTGTTACTGTTGATATTCACGTGGAAACAATAACAAAACAGAACACTGCGGCTGACATAAGGCGTCGCCTCTGTAATGGATCACGTCACCCATTCCGGAGCTTTAGGTCACCATATTTTATGAGGATATAGATCAACATGGCTGTCAATTTTGTAAATACCAACGCGGATTATGCCAATAAGACATTCTTTACTTGGGTGTCAATTTGGACATCGGAATAACTTGTAGATTCTGCAGTGAGGCTGTGGAAACACAAACGAATGTGCTCTGTGAGGACGAAGGTTAATTGCCACCCATAACTATCCCACTACTGGGAACGGGTCTCCACTTACTATGTCAGGGGTACAGGCCATTGTCCATCACGCTGCCCCGGTGCTGTTTGGTAGACGACTTACACTTTATGAAGAACTCTCAGGAGTACAGGTTTCATCACGATGTTTTCCTTCACCATAGCAAGTGATAATCAACTTCTGATTCGCACATAACTTTCAAAATTAAAGGTACGCGCTGCAGGATTTAAACTCAGGACCTCCCGTTTGAGAGACCAACTTTCAAACCACAATACTGTCGCTGTGCGAAGGTTATTAGAAGAAAACTGAATCTTACCTGAGAATGTCAGGAATCTGGAACCAACGACGACTAACGGCTGCTCTCAACTGTAGGCCTTGGCGACCAGATACAGCTCTAATGGGTATGGCTATGATAGAACAAGTGGTCTTTGGGTTTATGTCCTATACCCACTATGCAAGTAATAATAATCGAATAAAGTTGTGGCATTTTAAAACTGATTTGTAGAAGAGGGGGAGGAGTGAAGAGGGGAGAGATGAAGACGGAGAGGGTCAAAAGGGGGAATTGCGAAGAGGGCGAAGGTAAGGAGAGGGGGGTGAAAAGGGGATTTGTATGACGTGGAAATTAACTTTCGTTCCTTTGTTTATAATAGATATGCTCTAAAACTACTGGACAGATTTCAAAAAAATTTTTTTCCTATGTGTTCATCAGTTTTGTTATTCCGGAAAATAAAAATGTATTTAATAATTTTTAAGGAAATCGGAATTTTGAAAGTGTTTTTTAATTTATAAGGATAACATTCTCAGATCCAGCTATAGAGAAGACTTACTTTCAAACCGTTAAACTATCACTGAAATAATTATTTAACTAAGAACTACATTTAATGAAACAATATTTAACCCTATGAAATAATTGAACGACAATGTAATAATTCAAAATTATAATTACCATAGGTATTTATGTCATTTCTGAACTGATAGTTTCAATGTTAAATTCTAATTTAATGCTATCACCGATCGAGTTAATTGGCTTGGTGTTTCAACCTACACTACTATAATTATTTATTGAGTAGAATCTCAATAGATATACTATTGAGTACAAGTCCTACCTTTATTAAAAATTCAAAATTATTGTTGAGAATTCAAAATTACTTTGTTGAAATTTTAAAATTACTTTGCTAAAAGTTTAAAATTACTTTGATAAAAATTTTAAATTATTTTTTTTTAATTAAAAATTACTTTGTTATAAATTCAAAATTACATTGTTAAAAATTACTTTGTTGAAAATCCTAAATTACTTTGTTAAAAAATACGAATTACTTTTTTTAATTAAAAATTATTTTGTTGTAAATTCAAAATCACTGTTCAAAATTACATTGTTAAAAATCGAAAAAGACTTTGTTGAAAATTCCAAATTACTTTAAGCGAAAATATCATTTACAAATACGGGAAGTACATCACTTCGGGCTCGGGTCTCCTTCACAATGTGAAGAGTATATAATCCAACACGCTGGTCAAGTGCAGATTGATGGAATTTACTCACTTTTGAGAATGGAGAACTTTCAGGAGTTCAGGTTTCCTCACGTCTTGTCATCTCATGTGATCTTGCGATATGTAATTTTGTTTAGGCAGTTGCAAGTGTCGGAAGTTATTTTTATTTTATTTTTTTGTCCACCAATCCGCATTGGAGCAGCGTGGTAGAGCATGCTTTAGGTCTCCTCAGTGTGAGGAGACTAGTGCTCAGTAGTGGCCCATCAAAGGGTTGAAGCTATGTAACTTTGTAAATGTGCAAAATAATCCAGGTTTATAATAATATTCGAAAGCTAATGTCAGTCATATGTTCTCATTTAAAGAATTCTATTTACGGCTCTTAGCTATACAGAAACAAAGCGCTTGCTTTTATTTGTTCCATGTTAAGACTAGTTATTGCGCGTAGCTTCGCTCGTGTTAGGTACGATGATTAAAAGTAGCCCATGTGTATAGGATATAGTGTATAGGATATTAGGATATAATCTGTCTTTGTACCAAATTTCATCCTGATCAGTTTAATAGTTTTTGCGTGAAGGAGGAAGAAACATCTATCCATCCTCACAAATATTTAGAACTAGGGTCTTCTTGCGGCTTCGCCCGCGTTCTATTAATATATTTGTATAGAAGCTATACCCCTACGCATAGAAGTTTTTCACGCGTAAATTCCGATCCCGCGGGATTCCCGTTATAAAATCTATCCTATATGTTAATCCAAGTTACCCTCTATGTGTATGCCAAATTTCATGAAAATCGGTTCGACAGTTTTTACGTGAAGGAGTAACAAACAAACATACAAACTTTCGCATTTATTATATTAGTAATAATCATGCTACATCATTTCTACGTAAACAATTATTTTAGAAATATTTGCAGGTTCTTGGGTTTTGGTCACGAATTTGTTTAACTATTACAGTTATTATCGTCATAACAGTTTTGCACAGGTCTCCCATTTTATTAAATGGTACATAAAATCTGAGCTGCTGTCAGCTGCAATGAAAAATTTTCAAAATAAAAATATATTGAAATACCTACATAGCTTTTAGTACTTTGTCATCGTATATTGTTGAAAAAATATAAACGTTTTAAGACTGAGTCCTGCGGCAAAACGTGAATGAGATGCAGCTATATGTGTGAGCGAGAGGCTTGCTTACACAAAGTTACCGTTGCATTTAGTCCCTTGTATTAGTTCCACGTAATTTTTTTTACATGATTAAGCGACAGTAAAAAAATCGTGGTATCGTAGACACTGTTTTCTTGCTATCCCTGTTATAATATATATGATATATACGAAAACTTACCTTGTGAATCGTGGGCAACACATGTGAACTCGAACTAATTCGGATTCCAAGTTTAGTATAAAAAAATATAAAAAAAATTACATGTAGGTACTTAAAATATCCCATTTCACTTCCGTGTTGACCAGCGGAAGAATTTTCATATTAAAAAAATATTTCAAACTAAAAATATGGGCTAAAATTATTCGTATAATTTATAAAATCCTGTCCAATCACCTCATAAGTGCCCTTAGAGGCACGAGCAGTTCCACATGCGTTAAATACAGAAATACAAATTCTACAGCATCCCGCAATCGAGCACACCACTTAAAAAAACCGTAACAACCCTTTTAAAATGTTATCAACTCCGCCATGATATGGCCCAAAGGGGATCTAAAATTCCCGTTCAAAATTCAACTCATTAATCAAGGACACAGGTCATAAAATTCCTTGACAACGACCCTGCAATTGGTGATGAAATATCGCTTACAAAACTCCCCTTTGTTATTAAAAATGAACAAAATTTTGATTGAGTTTTTGTTCGATTAATTAGAAAATACATAAAAGAGGAAATAACACATTTGTTTGGTACAGTTAATTTTGTTCTTAATGGTTTGAAATTTATAGATATTTTGATTTCGTTGTTAGTTTGTGAGGCAGGGTTTTTTTGTTTGAACTCCATTCTACGTCTAAATTAACGACTTACTGTAGGGTTAATCAGGGCAGATTCGTCGGTTAACCCCATGATTAGCTGTTATATTATATATTTAAAAACACCCAACAAAAAAATTTTAAAAGTAGCAACGACTGAAGTGAATGGGTAATATTGTTAATTTTTATTTTCATTTTATTAATTTAGTACCAATCAAGTAGTTACCAATAAAGTAAACACTTCCAAAATCAATAACAAGAGAATTGCAATTATATTTGATCTGTGTTACCTCAATTATAGATGCAAACTTTGTGCTCTAGGAGTATATTATTATAAACACCATATTTTTACAATTAAAATAAACAATTATAAAATTTATTTCATTCACACATTTTATACATAATTTTTAATTTCATATTTGATAAATTACAAAACTACTAAAATTTTACATAATATCAAAAATTAAGGGAAAATTAACATAAATATCATTTTGCTAAGAAGTAATATGAAATAACAAATTACATTAAATTATACATACAAAAAACTCATTCATACTCATAATCTGTATTTCCTTCGTATAGGTCCCATGATATGAACTCAGATCTACCCAGCATGGAAATGGGTGTCCTTGTTATTCCAATTTAATTTAATATACAATTGTTATCCTCTAACCTTGGTTTCAAACTTTAAAGCTCTACTTACTCGTGCTCTGCACTCAGTTAAGAGTTCCTCCTCCCAATTGAAAGGGCCTAGAACTTACCCTAAAACACTTTCTGAAACAAAATCTTTGCTTCTAATTAAACATGCTTCCATCCAAAAATCAGGCTACATTAAACCAAAATTCCACATCAAATCCAACGAAAAATTGCTTTACAAAATCATGTAAATTTAAGCGGACCATGTCGCCATATTGACAATACGTTAACAAAACAGGAACACCACTTAGAAGCCGTTGAAAGTTGTCGATTAAAAGGGACGAGGATCAAATCTACAAAGACAAAACAAAGGATAGGACCGGACCACGGGAATAATAACGGAAAAGCCCCGTTTCCTATTAACGTAGGGACAGGGGTTCAGGAAAATTTCGAATTAGCCAATTTGCATGTTAACATGGAAGCGACAATGTGATAATTGAATGGCCCCGGTTTGAATTGTAATTGTAATCTATTCCGACTGTGGCGCGTCGATTTTTAATGCATACCTGGGTTCATATTGAGGTCGTCTGGAATCAGATTCCAATTTATATTCGGTTTCTATATATACCTGGTTTGGTACCTGGTTCATCGAAGAGTATGGTTATATTAAAAAGGGGTATGACCTTTTCTTCTACCGTTTCGTTGTCGTTTATCTTTATTTTTTATACGATTATAGGTTCATTTTAATTATTTTTTAGTAAATTCTCACCAGCAGATTAGCGGATCTACATTATGCCTTTCACCATGGTTCATCAACTGATGGCGAACAAAGTATATTTTAAAGGGTTCTGACGATGCTTACCATCACGATAAACGATTCATAATATTCACATGTTATTAACAATATAAATTCAAAATTACTATTGTAACTTAATTTTATCAACATTCGAAATCAAATTCAACTTCTTAAACACGATCATGGAGCGTATTTCCAGAACAACTTTGAAACTGTTCGAGTTAGCGCGTTGAGAACGCTAGTTCCGCTGTGATTTATCGTACACGGTGTAAACACTGAGCTACTCACATAGTCGCAGTCTTTACAAGCTATATTGAGCCACCACTATCGCTAACAGACACAGTTGATACGGACTGTATTTAAACAAGTAATAAAATCTCCCATCCTGTTCGGGAATGAGATGGTCAATGCGTAATTGAAAGTAGAATGAGACCACAAATGGTCTCCTTGAAAAAATGGCTATATTTTTTTATACTCTTAGCTGGTACTTAAACAAACGGACTACCACGTTTCACATGGCTACCTACATTAGTATCAAAGATAGTGACGACGTTTGGCAGGTTAATAGGGATCTGATAAACTCGCTTGTTGAAACATCTGCAAACGCAAGGAATACAAACCAAAACCAAGGAAGGAGTAGTCATATTACTGAAGGAACTAGCGAGTAAAGATATTATAATTGTTTTAAAATATGCGTATCATTTCTATATTAACAGCCGAAATACTATAGTCGATCACAAAACACGTGTTATACAACTTAAAATTTAAACACAGGCAGGCGAATTTGATTATGATTCCGTGAGCACACTTCAAGAACGAAACTTTAATAACATTTTTACTGCTAAAATCTACAATTGTGGTCTGATCGCAAAAGTTCAAGGTAACTATACTAGTAGTAAAATAAAATAGCAGTAATAACGTTAAAGTTGAGTCTTTCGTTCTAACTGCCAATAGCGGAGATTACGTAAATTGCACAGTTCACAAGTTTGGAGCGCTGGTTATACCGTGATTTATTGTTAAACGGTGTAACGGGAATGGGCTACTTAAAACACAATTCAATTGTTATATAGACCCGGCCTATGTCTTTACTTCAGTTCAAGGGATAAGACTTAAGAATTTAGAAGATAAAGCGACATTAAATCATGGCGGTGTAGAGTTGTTTAAGGTAACATCACAATTTTTTCTAAAGGAAATCAAGGTACTTGATGTATTAGGAGATTTTGGAAACATTTTTTTTTCTTCTATCTTAAATAAATTATCGTTTGACAACGATCCCACCTGATGGTATGTGGCAAAGAAGGCTCACTAACTTCAGAAGCCTCTTCATATGTGTCACGTTTATCATTGAAGTAAGGCCGCGGTTAGTTAAATAATAAAATAACGAAGGACAAATGAAGTTATGTTTATAACGTAACTAAAACAGAGTAGGTAAGCTGCAGCGTAGTTTTCGTGTGACAATAAATCATTTCGCAGCTTGCTCCCGCTCGAGAACTTGAAGATTTGTCCGGAGTAACTAAAGAAATACTTTGTAATCATTGTGTTGAAAATACTTAGGAAGACTTTATAAGTATTATTTATTTAGTATTCAATTAGTAAGTGCGCTTTATCATCGAAGACTTTATCGCCACTTACCATCAGGTGGGATCGCAGTCAAGCGCTAATTTATTTATGGTATAAAAATATACATATATAAGTCGATATATTCTAGCAGGCAAGACTGACCACTTGATAGTAAGTGACTCTCGCCTTTGGACGTTAGCAACACCAAGCTGGAGTGTCACTAATTCCTTGCCTGCTAGAATAAGAGGACTGGAATAAGTTGACTCTTTTGGGCGGCGTAATGTTCAAACACTTAGAATAATCATTAACTCTCCAACAATCAGCACTGGAGCACCATGGTGAAGTACGCTCTATAATTCCTTAGTAAAGCCTTTTTAGAAGTGATTTGTAACCCCCCCTATTTCAATCTTTTTAAACCCTTTTTCGCGAAAAAAATAGCCTATTTTTTACCATAAACGCTTGGCTACGATTCCATCTGATGGTAAGTGGCGATAAATTCTTTGATGGTAAAGCGCACTAACTTAATAGAAGCCTATTCACTCTTGAGTTGAAGACATTTACATTGGAAGCCTATGTTTTTCCGCAAATTCTTATCTACTTCTCAACCAAGTTTTATCAAAATCGGTTTAGGTGTGAAAAGGTAACAGACAGACACAGACGAACAGACAGACAGACACTGTTACTTTCTCATTTATATTATCAAGTAGTAAGGATTACACTACTCTGCCATTTTCACCAAAAGAATTTACTATGAGAGCTAATTTAACCTGAATTGTATTCTAATGCATAAGCGATAAAGAACATATTCATTTCTAGCAATTTGTTTGTCGTGCGTTTCAAGAGAGAATTTAATAACGAAAGTATTTTTATATTTTGTCTCATTCGTGTTTCGGAGTTTATGTTATTAAGATGTTTTTATTTGCAAAATGAAATATTCTGATATTTTCATAAGTTTGGTTATTTATCATTTTTTAATATAATAATTGTATGAGTAGTGGCAATCTTTGTGTTTTAAGATTAAAATAATCGGTATTTTTTTATTATTACAGACTTTTATTTAAATTGCAGTGAATGTTTGTATATTTGTATGTTAGTGTATTTATATATTTGTTACGGATCAAATCGTGCAAGCTTAATTAGACCCACTTCCTCTTACACTACGGTGCGGAAATTTAAATATTTTTTTTTTTAATATTTTTTTTTGGACAACTCACCCACGGCCACCTGAACCCAAACTAAGCGTTAGCTTGTGCTATGGTGATCAGACAACTGATAAACATATATATATATATATCTTTAAATACATACTTATATAGATAAAATTTTGCATAAAGTTTTTATCCTCATGACGCTACATTTTTATGACAAGCATGACCTGATACTACTTTCAGAATTGGCTCCGGACAAGGGAACTACTCACCAGCTAACAATACAATCATAAAATTTTGTGTTTCTTTATATGATGAATATAATTAAAGCTTGTGTTTTTAAATATTTTAAGAAACCATGTTTACTACTTACTAACTAAGGGTACAGGGCCGTATTTTTAAGTTTCCACTAAGTAGGCATCCAGCAAGTATTGTTTTGCCTTAATTTTGTAGTGTAACTGTCGGGTAGATCTAAAATTCATTCATCTACATACATTGTTTTTTTTTATTTCCTTTTTTTCGTCCATACGTTTTTTTCGTTCGTAGCCCTGCGGTTTGTTTCGATTGTGAGCGATCAAAAATGTTAAGCAACCGCAGTCGGTAGGAAGATGGGTGACCGCTAGTAACATTTCGTGAATGCTTCCGTCCTTGTTGTCGTTAGACAGTAATCGTTAAGTATATCGTAGGCCTTCGGGTGGCATAAAAACTTCCGGCACTTGGGTTGCCCACTAACCCCACCACCCAATCCGCATAGGAGCAACGTGGTGGAGTATGCTTCCGGCCTCCTCGGTATCAGGAGAGACCCGTGTTCATTAGTGGGCCAATGAAGCCACTAGATATTTTTTACACCTAGGAGCACAGCACAAATATTCCTGCTTATAACAAAAACAATATTTCGAGTGGGAATCGAACCTATGACCTCTGGTTGAGACATATATACTAACCACTAGACCAACAGGTCAGTCAATGTACCACTTAAATGTGTTCCTATGATGGAATTTCGTACTAATTCATCGCTATTTCGGGTCAAGAGGTGAGGCTGATGTATTATGTGTTCAAACAATGTCCAAACAGAGTAATTAATACCTTTTAAATTTTATCTTCCTCGTGTTTTATCGTATGAACTACCACCATTAATTTTAACAGGCTCTCTTCATCGGCCCACTATTGAGCACGGGTCTCTTCCCTGAATGAGAAGGTTAAGGTCATAGTCCACAACGCTGACCAAGTGCGGATCGGCAGACTTCACACACCTTTGAGTTTTGCAAACTCCCCGGCATGCAGGTTTCCTCACGATGTTTTCTTTCACCGTTA
>DWJZ01005317.1:0-14209 GCA_018249125.1 Asbolis capucinus | reverse complement strand
TCCAGAGTCAAACCCAAATCACAAATACGATACACACGTTCAAGAGGAAGACCGTTAATGCAATAGGAATATGAAATGGGTGAACGGGAACGAGTAAAAGCAATACTTTTGCACTTACTAATATTAAAATCCAAAAGGTTACGTTCACTCCACCGAACAACACTATCAACATCCTTTTGTAATGCCTCACAATCGGCAGTATTCCGGCATATAGCCGGAGCAGTCTGGTGCTCGCACTCCATGTATAAATTTGTAAAAATATTTAATAAAAAACCATTACCCAACATATATGAGGTGTTATTTTGGCACACAATTTCTTTAGAAACAATGTCAAAATGAGAATAAGAAACCAAAGATAGTAATATTCATTGCCCATACACAGGTTTTTTGTTCAATCAATACACAAGTTTTGACTTTAAGTGAAACGAGGAGAAAAGCCACTTGAAAGTAAGTGAACTATTACCAATAGAAATCATACAAAGTACATTGCCAATTTGCAATATTTCAATTCCACAAATATTTATATGAAAACTGAGTGGTAAAATAATAACTTAGCCATTTTCATAAGATGATTATTGTCATTTGGCAAAAAATTACAATTTGATGGTCAATTTGCCTACATCATAATACAATTTAGCTAATTAATAACTTTCTTGTACTTACCCATAAATGTTATTTACTAACTATTCATGTTCAAAGTATATTAATTTATATTCTTAAATAACTTATGTAGATTATATTTATCATAAAGAGGTCTATGGAAACATACCACACTGCACATTTTTAGTAAGGGGTAAATTTATCTGTTTAAACATTTAAACATTATGGATGTTTGTAATGCCTAATTTGTGTATGCCCCAGCACAACAGCAGACGATCAAAAAAGAAAATGATTGTCGTAGTTTGAAAGGAAATATATTCAGGTCAGTAAGACTCACATGATAAAATTATCGACTAGCGAAAAAAAAACGTAACCTGCACAAAAAAACTCTTCATGCACGAGAACTGTACAAAATGAATGAAAAACAGTAAATATAGTTATCTTATGAAGCATCATAAAGGAATAAATTGAAACGGGTTCTCAACAACCTAAATAGCGTCAGATAAAAAAACATGCAATTATATAAGTAAAAAATAATTACATCAATAAATATATAATACAACCACAAACATTTCTGTATTTCATGACAGAAATTTGCATTATTTAAGAAAAAGCTCTATCTGACTCACCGCTGTGTTCAGTGAAAATGTTGGAGCCAAGCATGCGGGGGTCCTTCGGGACTCGAGGCTTACTCCTCGCCGAGCGCATGGAAGCACCGCTGGCCGTGCCGCGCTCCTTTGCCTGCTGCGCACCCATCCTGAGCCCTGGCCGACGCCACCCTCGGCGGATTAGCGACCCTTCGATCCACCGACACCGACACACTAATTCAATAAGCCCACCGATACAGCAACGTATACATTTCTCATAACTACTTTAGTCCACTACCACTATAACGCTTATAATAATTAAATCCTAGCAAAAAATCCGATCAAGCGTCGATCATACTTAGAGTTTCAAACATTCTTGAAAAAACATTACCGGAATCGATCACGACATAAAAAATACTAGCTCCGCCATTATGTGCGACTGACATGTTTGGTTTGACGTCGATTTATTAGTTGTCAAACACTGTCGATAGAGGCAGCACTGTAGGCCACAGATCTGAAATTAACAAAAACGTTTATATAACAGATTACATTTAAGAAACAATACATTTACAATAAAAGTTGTGTATTCATTATATTATACAACAAAAAGTGTATAAATTATAGTAATAACCTGAGGAAATAACTAATACAAATAATCTATGGAAAACATATACCAAAAAAGCTATCCAAGACTTACCAGTTATAATTATTACAGGTTACAGATGACCAAAACGCGTTACATTGAAAAAGCACTGGGTACTTAAAAATACCTATACTTGTTAGTCTTTCCCCTGTTCTAATTTTGTATACATTACCCGATTATAAATTACTAAAATAACAGTATTTTTAATTTGCTGACAAAACTACCGATATATAAACTACCAATACCAATGAAGCTATTGAAAATCAGTAGGATCCGGACTCTCCGTAAAAATAAATTATAAAACATTTTATAGCACCAAATACTTTCCTAATTAAAAAAATCGAAACTTAATGGTGAACCATAACTGGTTGAGACCAGCCTCCAAAGCATAAAGTTGCCAGCTTTTCGGTATCATATTTAGTATTAACAGATCTACTTCCCCAGTTGTACAGCTTTGCGAAACCGCTTAACATAAAATTGTAATACCTTTTCTAGTACAACAGCCCGTGAACGCCATATCCATTATATAAAAGCTGAAAGTTTATAAGTGCATGCTTCCCATTATAGATAATATCGGTGGCCAAGTATGAAAACTTATCGCGACGGGGATGTTTATAGTATAAAAGATGTACCTACTAAGTTATGTAAATGAAAATTATATTAAAATTAACCTCGTACATTACCAGACACTTACCATCGTGTCAAATCCTTGACAGACATCTTTAAAGAAATCCGTAAATTTTCTCATACAGGAGGGAGGAGGGAAACCCACCCAAAAATGAAGACATGTACTGATGATACATTTGATGAGGCAGAAAAAAATTACATTACATTACATTATTTACAACGTTTTATTATTGCAATATGGTTTTCAATATGAATCTGAAGAAAATAATTATATACCCGTATGGGGTATTAAATAAACGTATCCGAAAATATAACCCTACTTTCGTCATGATAAAGAGTACTTTTTCGATATTACCTACGGAAAGCAGGTAGAAAAAATACACGTGGTTATTTGTTCGGAATGTTTTATTAAACTTATGATCGTAGGCTTCTTAGTAATTCTAAGTACAAATTATTAGTATATTCTTTAAGTTAATATAGTTACCGGCGTAAACCAAGTATGTAGGTAGGAAATTAAATAGATAATAAATATGTAAATTTACTTACACTGGTAAACGGAAATACGTAGGTAGGTACATATTTAGAGGAATCAAAGTTTTTGATTAAGTAAGTACCTATGTGATATCTACGTACACTTTTAAGTCATCCGGAACTGCTACAAACATTAAGATCAATATACTACACATCTTGCCTTATGTTTTACAATATTTTACAGCCTATACTACTTATGACGTGAACTTACTGGGTACCGTCTTTTGATATTTATTGTGATAATTAAATTATGTATGTAATAACTTACATAATAAGTCTATAATATGTATGTAATAATTTACATAATAAGTCATTGTAACCAATGACTTCATAAAATAATGAATAGTGAATACTAGATAATACTGCAGCAGTTGCAAAAAATGACGATGTACGTTCTCATTAACAGCCAAACATAAAACATTACTTATACAATACTTGCAAACAATAATAATCTTCAAACATTCTTTGGCACCTATACTTTGGCTCAACATTCGCAAGTAAAACCATCATTACGTTGCTTTGCACTATCAACCTTATTTCCGAAAGTCTACACCTTATGAAACTTAAAAATATATACGTATATATATTCACATTGGCTTTTTCATCTTAATATAAGTGACTTCAAGAGCCATGGATGGTAATTTAGATATTAGCTTCAACTGTTTAACAAGTAGAAGCGCTACAGCATACCTATGACCTTGCTCCATTGCGAATTAGTGGCGGTCGGGGTTGTGGCCAATCTAAGTGACGGAGTTTTATTCGTCACCCAAAGGCCCCCGGCTGAAGATCTGATGATAACAAGCGATGGCTTTAAGTGCACTTCAAAGCACTAAAGCGCATAAGGTGTTTTTGCTAGTAGAGGTCGCCCAACCATTTTCTGACCGCACCCGCTGTTACTCAATTTGTTCTATCACTTACATAGACTCAATTCGCCGGGCTATTAGCGCTTAGAACATAATACTATGAAATAATAAATATTTTAAGCTACAAGCATCACTTCAAAGTGTATAATATAGTTTCATTTTAATACATTCACAGCACAAGGACGTTTTGCATCCACTTGACATTAATCCTAAGTACCTTTATTATCATTAAACCGAGTTAACACATTAACAACTAAGTAACAAAGGGTATCTAAGCAAAAGAAAAACTTAACAATAAGCTGCATGTAAATATTGTGATGATGAAACAGTTGATAATACACTCTATTTACTTATCACCTGTTACAAAACTTTCAAAAATGTAAGGAATACATATCGAATAATTGGACTTTTAAAACTACAAGATTTTTATTATACCGGACTGGTAGATATTTAAGTATATTATTTGCATTAACATATTTTATCATGTTTACATTAGGTACATTTCCATATTTTTCCAAAATAAATGTTATTAATAACTTATCTACGAAAGTAATCAAATAAAAATTTTGAGTATTACTACCTAGTAATTTTAAAATTGCTGCAGGACCTGGCAACCGCATTCACTGCATATAAGAAGTTATTGTCAATATGTTAAGTCAATATTAAGAAGACAGGTTACGATCGGATAGATTTATCTTCTCTTAACTTAACCCTAAGTACATGCACTCTCAACATTTCTATCTACTCACGTATTCGGGCGTTATTTTTAAATTTAGAGCACAAACTTTGTATGCGCTATATTATTAACAATAATAATCTGGTAGTCGAAAGATTAATTGCTAACAAACGTTTTTAGGGAGCCTCCATTCTAATTTGTATCTGCTCTTCCTGGGGAACAGTCGATTATTCCGGGGATGAATAAACCTCGTGCTATAAGCTACAAAGCTACAAATACGTAAAAATATCATTTGAATCTCTATAGATAATTTCCAAAAAATATATACGTATTTATATCGGTAACCACATCTAACTAAGTAGGTAGTTAGGTACGTATTTTAAAATTTTCGAAAATATTTAATTTCATCCTAAAGTTTATATAATAGATGCTCAAATCCAAACATTCGTAATGCATTTTTTTAAAAACTCCTAAAATTATAATCACAAATTCTAATATTAAATATTGTAATATCCAAAAACGATCAGAAAATACATTTAGTCTACGTGTAAGGTTGATGTATGATTTTTATTATTTAACTAATTAGTTAGGAATTTTACTTATTATTTTAAATTGCGATATTTTTTTTATTATACACCCACACATACAATTTGCATTGCATTACTAAACATGAGGAACCGCGTGCAAACACATTGTTTCATAAGAATTAAAATTATTGTTATACAAAGCTCTTTACGAACGTGAGTGAAACTTCAGGGTGGAAGTGCCGCAAAACCTGCTGTAAGGATTGTCAATTAAGAAATTTCCCACATTCAGTGGGAAAAATTAAACACAGAAAAGATGGCAACTGTAGGCAACATAAACCCCGCGGTATTAATTATTTGTAACAGTGTCAATACTGTCAACCTATACGTAAACTTTTTAATCTGGAATTATTGGACCATTTTTTTCCAATTCACCAATTTCACGAAATCCTCGTAAAAATTTTAATTTTTTTTTTATCTTCGAAGCGCATTTTACTCCAGCATTATAAGAAATAATAAACGAAAATCTTATATATGTAAAATTACGCGTCATAATGTTAGCTATCATACTCCTCCGAAACGGCTGGACCGATTTTTATGTAATTATATTTGCATATTCAGTTTTCATCCTTCTGTCGCCAATCCCTTTTTACAGTCGCTTAAAATTTATTTGGCAAAACAACGTTTGCCGGGTCAGCTAGTAAAAATATAATAACAACAACTGAGCGAAGATGTCAAAAATAAAAAAACAAATTCGTTCCTGTTCTGGCCACGATCGTAAAGAGCCATGTGCCAGTATAATCAGTTAAGCTATTTAATCCGTCGGCTTATGGTAGAGGAGCTTCTTCGTAGAAATCTGGTTCATCGTCCTTGTCTATATCTTTTTGAACACCATCCAACTGAAAATAATATTTTTATTATGAACTGTAATTTAAAAGCTCGAAAGGAAAGGGAAACAAAGCTTAAAAACCCTATAAAATAAAATTAATTATGCAAAAAATATGTTTTATATAAAGACAAAAACGTATAAGATTTGCAAGGTTCTTAAGAAATCCTGTCATTTAGTTACAATTCTGTCTTCACTGAACTAGGTATGTATTGAATGCTAGGCGTGAACGACTATAATAAAATCCTAGCAAATGTTGTTCATTAAGCTAACGGTTGTTTCTGTCGTTCTTATCAATTAAGGTACAATTAAACGACGATCTAATTATTCCTGAGATGTCCTAACATACCAATCAAATTTATATTTATGTTAGCAGTCAAACGAGCAGACGGGACGCCTGGCGGTTGACCCGCACGCACGGGGAATACAAAGAAAAAGGAAAACACAAAATCGCTGTAGTCGCATGCTTAATGCCACCAACCTCAGAAGAAGATAGGGAAACAGGCCGAGAATGACTAAAGGACAGGGAGACAGAGGAAAAATATAAATAACATATGTTCCAAGTTTGAACGAAACTCACCGCACGCAACTGAAGTGGCGTGAAAATGTACACAATAGCCATTCGTAAAGGTACCATCATAACCAGGAAGAAAGGTAGCGCGAGAGAGAAACGAGATGACTTCACCGCGTATAGCACACAGATTCCGGCCAGCTGGATCAGAGTATACATGTGCATCTTCAGAGTAGGAACCTGCCAAATAAAAAACAACAGTTTAATGAATCAGAAAATAATTGAATATTGCGTCGGAGTTCAGTTATGATTGCTAGTTGTTTATTACTAGTGTTTTGCCGTGTTTTGGAGAGTCTATGCAGCTGCTAATGCTGATATTGTAGGCAGGGGTAATCTTTTTAGGATGACTCTGAGCGGTATAAAAACTTCCAGCACTTGAGTGAGCAGCGTATGTTCTAGAACTTCTCAATTATATGGAAAGGCCCGTGCAGAAGAGTTTGTCCATTAATGGTTTGAAGCCATTATAAAAATGTAATGCGAAATATTATGGATTATTCAATTTTGATTATACTTGCTACGGTGACGGAAAACATCGTGGACTATGGCCTATACCCCCCACAATGTGATAGGAGACCCGAGCCAAGTAGTCAGATATTTACGGGTTGCCATGAAGATGATGGGTATGTATTAGTAATAATCCATTTTTGCTACTTACCCGTCGTACATATGGAACTTGAGGATGATGTTTAACTGGTTTCAGTAACAGGATGCATCGGTCCCAGAATTGAATGCCGCCGAGAGCGGATATGCCCATGTAGAGGAACACACCGAACAACACAGCCATCGGGACCAGTCGAAGCCAACCAGCTCCCAAGACTGATATTCCCACTAGCAGCGACACGAGTAGTCCAGTCAAACGTTGCTCTACAATAAAAATCGTGAAAAAGGGCTTTAAGGGCTTGAGATATTGGATCAAATACTTTATTAACCTTGATGTGCTAATCTATAACACTTTCTATTCATGCACTAGATGTGATGTTGACAGAGGGGAGAGGGGTGGCGGATGAAGAGGGGGGCATATCAGTTATAGAATTCGTAGATACTGCAAGCAAAGTACTTGGCTAACAATCACACACAATAGAGGCATTATTACAGCAAGGATATTGAACAAGAGTTATCAGGATACGCGAAAACGTTTCAGCCGATGTCCAAAGAACACGCGCAAACTGTATATTTACAGAAAGCAACTCGAGCGATACATAATATACATATATAGGTGACGCTACAAGGATCCGCAGCAAAATGCGTTAGTTAGGTTTGTCGTGATAACTAACCTTTCACTTCCACGATGTAGGGTTTGTCACCAGGAGCGTGAGTTGTAGACATGATGGTGAGAGCCGAGACGTGGCTTACTGAGCGGACAGTGGCCACGCATTGCCACGGTGCACCAAACATTCCACAAACAGCATTAATAGTAGACATAATCACGATGTCCATGTGGAAGCCACTTCCCTTCTTCAATTTCCGTTCTGGTTTGTCGATGATCAATCTATTGAAAATAAACTTCTATTCTAAACTTATTTTTGATGCATTCGCAAAATGGACGCAAACTCGCACCGCTCGCGATTAATTATTACATGTTATTTTACCACAACACTACATTTAATCAATAATATTTAAATTCCATTATCATTGAAAACATTTTACAATAAAATAAACACGAGTACTCATGTTAATGGCGTGCGCTAGAATTACAAAAATGAACTTGTGCAATGGCGTAACATTATTACAATATAATATTTTTATTCCATGATCAAAATATCGCAATGCAGTTAAATATCTTACTCAGCAATGTGCGTTTCCATGAAGACTATGATATAGACCATGAGTGCAGGGAGAGCCATAGCGAATGCGGCCCATGCCGGGATAGTGTCCAGTCCAGAGTTAAGTGGGACGAACCAGGAACGTTCAGCAGTCGGGCTCAGACCATCGGGTACTTGCAGCTTCTCAGTCCAGACTGGTACTAAGCAAGACAGTCCTACCATGAGTACGATAGCTATCGGCACTCCGAAGTCACCTAATGCACGACGAGCCTGTGATTAATAAAAAATAAATAAGTATATTTATACCTTGAACAATTCGACTTTGTAGCCGCTGAGGAAGGAATTTATAGTTTAGGCAATTATTGGTTTTGAATACTAGTGCTGGTCATTAAACACACCAGCCTTTCCTTAATTACATAAAGCCTCGATACCATCACGTGTTTCCAGTTTGACTGACAATTTAGTTTTGATAAATTACTCAGAAAATTAAATATAATATTAAGAAGAAAAGTATATACAAGAACTTTAAAATATAGATACACTAGCTAAACATTGTTTAAATTGCTTTACAATAAAATCTTTTACTTACACTACGTCCCAGGAATTTTCCGTTTCGGAATATGCGAAGGTAGTAGGCGATGACGAACGTAGCAAGGGTAAGCATAGTACAGAAGAGGGCGGTGTTTGGTTGAGGCGGTATCCGTGACGGAGGCACTATCGGGTCGGTGATGGTGTCGTTACCTGAAATATATGTATACTATTTATATAAACTACGATTTACCCGAAAAAACAATTATTTTAAAATTACATAGTATTACGGTTTAATTCCAAAAAACAATGTTGCTAACGTAGTAAGTAATGTAGCTATAACCCAGTTTACGTGCGGGTCTAAAAACGAAGGTTTAGACGAATCATAATATGATCCTAATATGATTTAGCTTGTAAGTTCTTGATCGAAGCAGATAAATTACAATTTACCGTTGGTAGAGTTTCCGAGGGTGTTATTCACGAACGGTACGACGGGAGTGACCGTCTCGCAGTAGTCGTAGCCGAGGGGGTGTGCGCGATACAAGTTGATCAGGTTCGTAATAGGCTCCGAGATGAAGATCAGCGAGATCAGAAAAGCAAAGATGTCCTCCGTAAAACTGTAATATTAGACAATGAAATCAGTTTAAAATACGGATATGCATAATCTACTCTTCGGGCATAATCATTCAGCATACTGATTGATAGGTAAAGAATGCCAGCGTAGCGAATGGTACGCATTACTCTTGCCAATTGTATAAAACTATTTTATATTGTGGTTGGCTTCAATCAATTAATTACCTACACTGTGCACAGGTGTCTTCTACTTCGTCTGTCTACGCTGCTCAGATGCAGATTGCTGAAGTTAGTGGCCAACCGAAGTGTCAATAATTTTTAAGCCGATTACGATTGCTTCATGATTCAACGGTTGCTACCGAATGATAAAAACAGCGATCAACGGCTTTACGTGGCCTCCGAAGCATGGAATCACTTTTTTTTTCCACTAGCGCTCACTCATCCTCCTTCCGATCGTGTCCGTTATTGATTGATTATGACTCAGTCAATCTGTCGGCTATGAGCTCTTATATTAAGGTCAAGAGAGTTAAATAAAATAAATAATAAGATGCCCTTACTTACCGAGTAATCTTTTTAACGGCCACGCTTCCTTCAACAGAAGCAACGCAGAGCGCTATGACAATCATCCACAATCCGCAGTACATCCGAGCAGCCAAGAAATTGAAACCATACGATACGCAAAAATTGGCAAGTGATTCGTCGAGTAGTAGTAAAGGCCCGGTAGCACCAGTAATCATCATGGGCTGTCCCGCGAACAATGCAAATGCCACTCCACCCACGCATGTAAATACCTGTATCGATATAATATCAATTAATTAATAATAAGATAATGCAATTAGCCTTATATCTTTTAGCATTCGTAACAAAAACGTATTTATAACATTTTCAATTACTCGTAATTTAAAAAGGAGATTCTGCAGAAAGCAGCAAACGACAACGATATTCCGTGTCACTGTTTTCGTAAACAAAAAAAATTCTGAACCAAAAAAGTATTACTATAAAAGGTTTAAAAAGCAATACCTAAATAACAAAATATAAACTTACCAAAGTTTCAGATATGCCAATGTATCCATATGTTTTCTCTGCAAGTAAACCACCGAAGGTAATTGCTGAAGAAAGGGCAGCAAAATACATAAATAGAGTAGCAGCCGCACACTGACCATTGATTGCATCAGTAAAGTCAGACAGGTAATAAGGATAGCGCCTTTTAATGTCACGTATCACGCCTGTAAATAGAATAATTATTATTCGTCGGTTACTTTCATAGTGATTACAACAAAAGTTTAGAAGATATTCGAACGACAATTCTTACCACCAAAAAGACGGCCAGTCTTCGTAAGCGGGTCATCAGGCTCTTTCTCTGGCGGAGACCCGGTCTCTGCAGCAAGCAATGCCTTCTTTTCATCAGATGGAGGGGCTGCGGCTTCTGTTGCTGCACGTTTACGTTGAAGAGCATCCCGCTTACGACGCCTTATCATCTCACTTTTAGCGCGGAGTTCTTCAAACGGGAGAAGAGCTTGCCTCTCCCAGTCTCCAGGTGGTAATACGATTGAATCATCCAGAAACTCGTTTATAGCTGACAGCAGCTCTCTACGATCATCCGCCTTGTACGCAATGGAGTGGAAGGAAGGGTTCGACATGAGAGTAGAAATCGAGCGACCCACTTCATGGTAATCGAGTTCAGCGTCGCTCGGGCCGAGAAGGATGAACATAAATCGGACCGGAATCGGTACCTCGGTGATCGACGGCATTTGAATACCCTGTGCTAAACGTACAAAGGCGATAGTCGGTTGGTCCAGGAAGCCAACTGCGCCGACCAATACTGTGGTGGCTTCTGCGTTTTCCGGAATACGTTTCATGATGGAGTCATTGTGGCCGCGTCGTAGTTCATCTTGAGAACCCACAGCGGCGTTGGCAGCAATATATTCAACTTCGCGCATTTCAACCCCCGTAGAGGATTTCTTGCGGTCTGTACCACGATCCACCGGGAATGCATGTGAGCTTCGGCGTCGCCGCTGGTCCGAGAGGTTCTGTAGTTGAAAAAAGGTATATAGCCCAATATACAGAAATTTAGTAGCTCGACCAAAAGTAGTATTTATTATGATCATAACCAGATAACTCATAACTAGCACAACAAACTTCTTGGTGACAACAACTTGAGGATCGACCCACAATGATTGTATGAGTATACAACATACATACATTTCGACTCGATACCTCAACGCGTTTTTGGACCACAAAGTGACATAAGGTTTCGGTTTTTGATTGAGGTACAGCCAAAACCGTTAACTCTTAGTAAAAAGATTTTTTGGAATGTGGTACATCTATCCCTCAGCTACTTTCAACCTAACGTTTGCGTGCAAGTGATTGATATAACTTTACACAACACTTACGCCATTTTTACATTTACAAACTTAGCATGCTATTCTCAAACGCAATAGTTTTACCATATAAACTACAAGGTAACAACAACACAAAATATTATTTTTAAGTATCCGTGCAAAATAAGAGAACAAGATTGATCGTTAATGAACAATATGGTACCCATTAGTACGTGTTAAAAAGGTAGCCATAAATTTTAATAATGGAACCAAATCATGCTTGAAATCTATGTATCTGAGGGAAGACTAAAGTAACTCAACAAAAAAGCATCAAAAATACTAGCACAATAACAAACTGAAAATGCACTACGTTCCAGGACTTGGAAGATATACTTCTAATTGCTGCACAATAAAAAGTAGACCTATAGATAATGAGAAATGATCATCAACTTGTTTGAATCGATTTGCATTTATGAAATGAATCACGAGTCGTCTTAGCGAGAGGTGACAGTGGTAGATTTACATGAAACAATGTGGTGGCGATGGGATCTCAAGAGGGATCGGTGGGCTACGTTGAGGGCTACCACGTGCAGGATAGGATTCACACGCGCACGGGAGAACTCCATACGAGCAGTTGGGTGCTGTGGCGCCTGCAGACTGCTGTGGCTGAGCACATGGAGCACCGCGCGCGATGCATCTCGACGGCTGCGGCTGCGTCATCCATCCACAGCGACTGTACAACACCTCATGTCACGCGTCTTCATTATACACGCTTATTATCTCCTTTCCTAACCTTATTTCCACAAGTACTCATGTTCAAATAGTCAATAGTAGTTTCAATATAGCTAAATTATTTGTTTTAATAACTCATTGATGGTTCAGTCTTGGTTAAATTTCTCGGAAGGGAAGTTAACCTGGCAAAACTAATATGGTTCAAATCCAAGGATATGGGTAATATGACATTTTACAATATAGTGGTATTTACTTGGTATTTATTTATATTGGTATTTAGAAATCAAAATTAACCTAACAAATCAAACCTAAATAAATTTGGATGTATTTCAGTTGTAAACCTGGCGTAGACATATGCGTTATAGCTGTACAGTCTAAGAGATAAGAAAGGGGAAGCTAGGAACTTCACCAGTAGTAATATTAAAATTAGGTTACGTTACACCTCAATAACAGAGGAGGTACGACGTTAAAAAATAAGATTTCCTTTTGTTAAATAAATATTATCAGACAAAAATGTAGATAGGACTTAGGATCTTTAAATCCACGCACTGTTTGTACAGATTAGATAAGATTAGCAAAATGTACTAAAACATGACAATGTTATACAATACATACTTACAGGAAGTCCTAGTGCCTGGATGCCACATGTGATAATAAGTACGTGTAATAATACATGTACGGTATGTTAAGATAGGCCTTGTTATTATAATAAAATTTATAATTCAAGGCAATAGTTTCAGCAGCATAAGAACCTAGAACTTAAGTATTTATATATTTCATGTTTCTACGTAAATATTGTATAAAATCTAAGAACTCCCACTTCGATGCGAATCCTTGGGTGTATCAGCGTGTAAAGCGTTAAATGCCTCGCCTTCGAGTTTGTCAATAGTCAGGCTCCATCTATCGTGGCCCCAACTCAATAGTGGCAACCTAATGAACAGGGGTCTCTCCTCATAAATGAGGAGGCCTACAGCATACTTCACCACTATACTCCAGTGCGGATTGGCGGTGATTCTATCGATCTATCGGTTCATATTTGCGAAATATAATATACATATACATATATAATAGCTATAAACATGATACCAGGAGATAACTCCTAGTGCATTTTCCTACCGGCCTACACAAGCTTAAATTTGGGTTATTTTAATGAAGCTGATGATAGATTTTTCAATTTGTTTACTACCTATTATTTCTATGTGTTGTAAGTACTTAGCTTTCTATGTCTCAACTTTTGTTGTGAGATAAAAAGCTTAAGACGTAATAAATTATTAGAATTTGAATTGTGTGAAATACTCGTAATGGATGTACTCAACCTTGAATATTTTCACATACTATTGCACACTACCTACGTGTCAAACCAACTCGTATCTCTAAACGTGACAGTCATAGTGATAATCTAGTGTATTTATCTTTTGCTAATTCTACACTGAAACTGTGTATATTTTAAAGTATAGTCGAACGAACGTCATTTCATTCGAAGGACAACGTTTTTGTTTGTTGCTTAGAAAGGCTATTGTAAAAAGGTTTATTTAGCACGTATCTATTGCATACGCTCTCTACCTGAACATTCAAACGTTCAAGTTGAAGAGTACTGGCAAAGACAATGAAGTCGGATCTGTGCACTATTAATTATAATAAAAAACCATATTATGTCGGCCCCGTAGCATACTTAGTAGTGGCGAAGCTAAGGACCTGACAGTTAAGCAAGGGTCCTGTGTTTGATTCCGAACTGAGGCAGATATTTAAGTGACAGATACATTACTACATATTTGTTCTTGGGT
>DWJZ01005316.1:0-14209 GCA_018249125.1 Asbolis capucinus | reverse complement strand
CCATAGCACAAGCTAACGCTTAATTTGGGGTCAGATGGCCGTGTGTGAATTGTCCAAAGATATTAAAAAAAAAAAAATTACAGAGCCCTAATACGAAGAAACACATAAAACATAACATTACTTTTTTACCTAAAATAAATGAATGCTTGACACAGATCCCACCTGATGGTAAGTGGCGAAGGAGGTCTGAGATGTTGGGCGCATTGACTTAGTAAATGCCAATTTACTCTTCTCTTGAAGACTCCTACATCCAATATTGTTAATCGTTGAGTAGTTCCCTTGCCTGGAGCTTATCCTGGAAGTATCAGATCATGCTTATCATAAAAATACATTGTCATCAGGACGCAAGGTTTGTGCAATTTTCAGCTCCGTAGTGGAAGAGAAGGTGTGTCTAATCAAGTTTGCAAGTTTTGACCCGAATACACCAATAAACTAATATATTAACATACTAATATACAAACATAACATTGCAAGTTTAATAAAAGCTTCTAATAAAATTTGACTGGCCTGTTGGCTTAGTGGTTAGAGAACATTACAAGAACGAAAACGAGTACGGAGTCTTGGGTTCGATCCCTACCCAAACAACTTTTCTGTGTTGAGCGGGAATGTTTCTTTTGTGTCTGGGTGTAATAAAAATACCTATATATGTATTTATTTAAAAATTATCATTTTTTTACTTAGAATAAGTTAATGGTTGACATCGATCCCACCTGATGTAAGTGGCGATGATGTCTAAGGTGTTGGACACACTAACTTAGTAATGGCTTATTCACTCTTCTCTTGAATACTCCTGCATCATACGTAGGCGGGAACACAAACACTGGTATCATGGTTTGTCAGTTACCTGATCACCATAGTACTAGTAAATATGCTTAGTTTGGCGTAAGATGGCCGTGTGTGTGTGTCCTAAGATATTTATTATATATTTGTCTAATGTAACATGGTGCTTGTGTATTTGCGTCTTACACAGCAATTGTCTTCTGCCCATTGATTTGAAGCTACTGAACACGGGACTTTCGTTACTGAGGAGGTCTAGAATACTGAATCATCCTGCTACAATATGGACTAGTAGAGGCGTTAGTGGCCGACTCAAGTGCATTGCTCCTTGTAAGCAATACTTTCAGCACTAGAGAACAGTAACAAACAAATTCATCGGAATTAAATTCATATCAGATTGATATTTACTAGTAAGAGTGGTGATAGCCCAGTGGTTAAGAATTCGGCCTCCTACTCGAGCGGTCCGGGTTCGAACGCCAGGGCGCGCACTTTAGACTTTCGGAGTTATTTGCGTTTTAAGCAATTAAATGTCACTCGCTATAACGTTGAAGGAAAACATAGTGAGGAAACTTGCATGCCGGGGAGTTTGCAAAACTCAAGGGTGTGTGAAGTCTGCCAATCTGCACTTGTCCACCGAGGTGGACTATTGCCTTAACCTTCTCATTCAGAGAAGAGACCCGTGCTCAATAGTGGGCCGTGATGGACCGACAAGAATAAGAGTATTATAAATGCATAAACTTCGTCTATCTGTATGGTATGGTTTTATTCCGTGATTAGAAAAGCGATGAAAATTAGTACAGAGGTAGACTGGAACATGGAAAATAATAAATAAATATCTCAGGACAACTCACACATGGCCATCGGATACCAAACTAAGCGTTAGCTTGTACTATAGTATTCAGACAACTGATAAACATACATATACATATATTAGTAAACACATAATTATTTAGATATTTACATCCAGACATACAGATCAAACAATACTGCTCATCACAGAAAAGTTTGACCTGAGTGGTAATCGAACCCATGACATTCGGTGTAGCAGTCAGGTTCACTAACCACTACACCAAGCGACCTGTCAAAAATAACATAAACACCCTTTTATTGCGAAAAAAAGTTGTGAAAGGATCTAAATACAATAAAAAATATTGTACGAAAAAATATATATATTTATTATTTAATAACAAATACATAAATATTAGTTCTAGCGTTTTTTAATTTTGATTTATGAAGCGGTAAAATAGGGGACAAAAACTGTACGCGGACGTACGCGTGGGACGAAATTAGTAATATTCCTAACGCAATACGATTTTTTATTAATTTATTTCTTCTAGATCAACAATTCATATGAAACAGTGTTGCAACACAAAATGATGCGTTCTCAATTTAAATTATTCATAACAAATCTAAAGTAAAAACGATAGATATACGACAAATAGAACGGGTTAGAATGGAAGGCGAGAAGAGTGGATCTGTTTATTCCATTAAGTCGAGTCCCGCCCGGCCGTGGCTGTGACAAGCCATTTTGAGTAGTGAGCCAATATTTGTGCTTGCGAGTGTACCACCAAATGCAGATTACATTTGCTATAAAGGGTGCATTATATTAAAACTACGGAATTTACAAGAGATCGTAAGCTATGGTTATTCCGTTTGTTTTATACTTGAGTTTTTATACTTTTCTCACTTCTGCTATTGATTATGTTAATCATTTAAAAAAAAATAGATGTAAGAGATGCGTCCACTTGATGTACCCTGGCTTCAGGAGACAGGAAGTTATTCTACGAAAAGAATGGAATAATGTGCCAGCGTCGTTCCCGCCCACGTATTATGTAGTAGCCTTCAAGAGAAGACTGAATAGGCATTTACTAAGTTAGTGCGCACAACATCTTAAACTTCATCGCCACTTACTAAAGGGGGGATCTGTGACAAGCATTAACTTATTCTAGGTAAAAAAATAGTTTGGCCTTTTTTGTGTGACTATTTTTTTGTAAATAGGTGTCTAATAAGTTATACTCGATTAGAGTCTTTTTAATATTTTGTTACAAACCATTTTGATATACGTCAATTGATATGTAACTTGACCTAAAATTCGCAACAGCCAAACTGTTATGCAACTGTACCTGATGTGGGCGGCATAGCAGCATGGGGCGACATGAACGAAGACAGCTTCGCAGAATGGTGGTACGAGCTCATGAAGAGGTCGCTCTGGTACTTATAGGCCGGGTCGCTGGCGGCAGGCTGGGTCGCCGCCGCGAGTCCTTGGAAATCGAACTTGTACGCATAGCGTTTCCCGTGCACCTTGGTCATTATGTTCTTGTCGTAGTAGTATCTGCGTAGAAGTCACACGTTATTCACAGTCTAGGAAGAGGCTGTTCACACGGCACGTTGGGTTGCAGCAACGCAAATACCACACGGGCGTTGCCTCAGCGCAGCGTTGGTATCGCGCGCATTGGCCTCTTCTCGGGGAGTATACGTGAGTGGCATGCCATGGATAAACATAAGGAGGCAATGGCAAAGTTACTTCAACGCAACGCTGTTGCAACGCACCGTGTGGACGCTCCAATCAATTCATAAGTAAAATTCGCCAAGTAAAATAGCGCGGCGCAGTGTTCGCAGACGCAATTCGCAGTCGCAAGTTACCAGCGAGTCACATGGTTACCTCAGAGCTCTGCTGAGCTTGTCGTAGTTCATGTTCGGCTTCGACTTTCGCTCTCCCCAGCGCCGGGCCACCTCGTCCGGGTCAGTCAGCTTGAACTCGCCGTTGGTGCCCTCCCAGGTGATGCAGCCGGCGTTGCTGGAGTCGCTCAGCAGCTCCAGGAGGAACTGCCAGAGCTGGATCTGACCGGAACCTGGAATGTCACGTCACACATCGTTTTGTTATGGCGGTAATTATAGTTAACATTATGTCTAGGCTACTCGAAAAAAAAAACGTCCGTCTGTCCGTCTTTTTAGGAAGTTGAATCTAATATCACAAAGTCAGCTCAGAAATCCTACAAAAATCCAGCTCCTTAATCAACGCAATCGGAAGATAAGTACTGTTTTGATGAATACTTTTCAGTTGCAAAGAAATAAATCTATTCGATAATTTCCGTTGGTCATGAAATTTGGTAAGGAGTTACGTCTTATAGTATAAGTAAGGGAAAATCAAAAACTATAAATGTACCTTCATATGATCCTATGAAATATTACTTTAAAGATTTATATTTATGAAATGAAACCATAAATCAAATAGAGTTTTATATGTACATGACTGTATCCTGTTGTACGGTTCACAAGTTTTCGAGTTTTGAAAGCGTACAAAAACCAATCTCTCATGTAAATATATGTATATGTTACACATACATATATACGTTCTTGTGGATCGCGCCAAGGAGTGGACGTGTGAACAGTTTATTAACGTGCGTAATAAGAGTAGAAAGGGATAGTGCTTTACAACAAAACTAGATAGCGCCTTATTGTGAGCGGCCACTTTAAAACATTCCAAGAAACGAGTTCTGTGACCCTGGCGGTCATTGGTCGATACAAACGACGACGCGACGTAGTGGGGATGACGCAGCGCGCCGCCTGCGCACCCTGCCCCTCGGTCGCCCCCCGCGCACTGCACCCCGCCCGCACTCATACATACAATACAAAGAACCCGACAGATAAATAGGCCTACGGTCTCAGAGCAAAACTTTCTTACTTCGGAATACTAACGGATTAAGTATGTCCAATATATGTATCATTCGTATATGTGTCCAATATATGTATCAATATATATCATTGACAGAAAAAAATATTAAACAGTCATAATAAGATTAACATTGTTCATATGAATATTTGTTCGTTGAGAAAAAAATTCAAAATTTATTGAATTGTTTTAATAAACAAATGTTTGTCGAGTTTAGATATTGTTTGCCGTGGCGAAATAAATACGTGCGAGGTACTTCAATTTCAGATTACCTATCAATGTAATTATTATACGAGGAGGAAAAGAGAGGAAATGGACTCATGATATATGTAAAAATACTATACAATTCCAAATTATCATAAAGTATAACAACTTATTGTACCGTGAAGTTATGCACGGGAAACTTAAGTCAAAAAATCAATTTATAGATCAGCTACTTATATATAGACCACCTCATATTAGTAAACACTATTAAAAAAAGAAATTCAAGGCATAATAAGTTCTATCGCTTTTATTTCTGGTATCGAGGGGGAAATCTTCGAGAGGTACCCGGTGTCGTGGGAGCGACTCCGGGATTTGTACCGACTAAAACCCCCCGGGCAGCCGTCCGACGTATATGGGGAGGCTCCGGGATCTCATATGAACTCACCTATGACTCCCTTGTCTTCTCCGAGTGGGATCGGGCCTCTCCCGATCTAATTGTCAAGTTTTTTAAGTATCTTGGATTTATCATTGATATACATTTTACATGGGATTTACTTGTTGAAAGTGTATGTGTATGAAAGTGTATGAAAGTATTGAAAGTGTATGTGTATGATTCGGTAGGGGAAGGGGGCGGCGGAAGAAGAATGGGGATATACCACGAGGACGTAGCTGCGGGAAAAAGCTAGTAAGATATATGAATAATTTTCTTTATTATTTCTATATTAATATTATAAAGCTGAAGAGTTTGTTTGTTTGTTTGAACGCGCTTATCTCAAGAACTACTGGTCCGATTTGAAAAAATCTTTAAGGGTCAGATAGCCCGTTTATCGAGGCAGGCTATAGGCTATATATCATCACGCTAAGACCAATAGGAGCGACGCGGACGAAGTTAAAGCTAGTAAACAATATTGACAGGCCGGTTGGTCTAGTGGTTAGTGAACTTGACTACATCGGAGGTCGTGGGTTCGATTCCCACCCAGGTCAAATTTTTCTGTGATGAGCAGGAATGTTTTTTTCTGTGTGAGTGTGTTTGGTTTTGAGTTAATTTATCTTAGGTATTCCTTAAGCAGGGGAGTGCTATATATGTTATACTAAACGCTAAGCAATTGCATTATAAGTTACGGTCTTGAAGCATATGGACTAACATTTCCTGTTCTTCTAAATAAGATAATAAAATAACAAATAAAATTGTTAAATATACTTATTGGAAATAGAGTAAAAGATACACAGTAGTAGTCACGAAAATTTATTTAAATTACTTAAAATTGTACCGGTACAAATTAAGGCTAAAATAACAATGTTGTTGCATCAACACAATAGTGCAACATACAAAACATCAATTATTTATAAACGACCCAAACGGCAAACATCAATGATCTTGTGTAGTATCAAGTGAGAATGAAAAACAATTTTGGACGACGGACACAACAATGGATCGTACCGACTATCTGCAATGACACCCCTGAACACCTCAATTGTGAGACTATTTCGAAACCTCTCCTTAAACAATTGTTAATCAAACATTACCTATTTGTGCCTGTAGATTTATGTGTGACCCGGTAATGTTATACTGTTAATGTTTATATGTAACCTATTATTACACAGGTGTACACGCAAATACAAACACGCACATACATATACACACACACACATGCACATACACACACGCACATATACATATACAAACAGATGCAAGCACGCAGTTAAACTATATTTGTAAGTGCCCTGGATTCTTTATGTAATTAAATAAATGTATTTATTAACTTAGTAGTAAGATCCACGGAAACTTTATGTACATATGCCGTTAAACAGTTTTAGAGTTTGACATTATTTCCTTTAATGTGTAAAAATGTATTTGTTGGAAAAAAAATAAAAAAAATAATAATAACATGAACTGACGTACTAGTATTAGTTCACATTATAAATGTTTAGTACATACCAATATCACATCTCACTGTCGTTAATGGTTACGTCCACTTGGTGAACAACTTCGTGGTCTTACTATTTGTTGGACTTTTAAAATGCCACGACTCTGTATGTGATGTAATCCAACCCCAAAGTAATTGTACCACGCGTCTAACAAGACGGAGGCGGCCGCGGAGGCAGTGGCCATGAAGGCAATGGAGTGAGTAGAAACGAACGTTGTGACTCGGACATAATCGATCGGGTGTAAATCACGCGGATGGCACGCTCTCCTAGCTCGAATCACTGGTACCGATAGCAAAATATAATGGTACTTGGTTTTATTTATTTTGCAATGTTTATTCGTGTGTCAGTTTGTTCGGGTCCAGTGTTGTAAGATGAATTTAATACCTGTAAACTTTCGTTTATATACGTTTCGTACTTTGTTCCTTTTTTATGAATACAGCACGGACCGAGGAGTGTGAAGTTTGCCAGATTTAAAGTTTACATGGAGGAGGAGTGCAGAAGGAGTAAATTACAAAATATACCATTACACACACTACCATGCATTTGAAATGCATTAACGTTTAGCAATTTAAGTTCTGTCAATGACGATATAGTTATAAATTAAATTCCGGTCGAATTCAAACCGCAGACAAGATCTTAGTTGTAGGTTTTACAAATATTTTCGGTCAATTAATTCCAAATTGAGCGTTAGCTCGTACTGTGTCGATCAGGCAACTGATTAACATTGATAAATATTTATTATTACAAGCTTACAATGTATGTTTGTATATTAGTATGTTAGTATATTTGTTTGTTACGGGTCAAATCTTGCAAGTTTAATTAGATCCACTTCCTCATACACTACGAAGCTGATATTTTGCATAAGTCTTCCATCTTGATGACAATGCATTTTTATGATAAGCATGACCTAATATAACATTCAGGAGTGTCTCCAAACACAGGGAACCCCTCAATGGGTAACAATACAGTTATGAAATTTTGTGAATTTCTTTTGTATTAAGGATCTATAATTAAAGCTTGTGTATTTAAATAAACTTCGTTTTCAAATACATATATTTACGTCTTTTACACGACAGCTATACAGAACAATATCATGTTTATTATAGAAAAGTTTGTTGTAGGTGGGACTTAAACCCACGAGCTCCGGTTGAGCAGGTGTACTAACTAGACCAAAATGATGGTCAATTCAAATCTCTTAACCTAAGACTACTCTTAACCCACTACTAGACATCCGTCTAATAGTATTTTGCTTGAAAGCAACAAAAAAGTCACCCACACAAATTTTCGCATTTATGATATTAGAAAATTTTTCCGTAACAATATTTTTCTTCCGACCGTACTCGGTAGTGGGTGCGCGTATAGTATCGTTAAGTCGTGCGTGAGAGCAACATAGCCGCCCAATATTGCGACATGTACTACGTCGTCACGCCTCGAAGCCTCCAACAAAAGATTGTTGGAGGTTGGAAGTAAGAACTTCACATAGCCCTTTACATAATTTCAAATTTCCGACACTAAATTACTTTTAAAATTTTTTATTGCACTAGGAATTGCATAGAGAATATCACATGTCACTCGAGAGTGCAAAAATTTCTGCCATAAATATGTATTTGCGCCCGCGGCATCGCCCGCGTGGCAGGTACCTTGTTAAAAAGTAGCCTATTTGTTACTCCAGTGATGCCAAATTTCATCCGGATCGGTTCAGTCGTTTTTGCGTGAAGTAGTAACATACATACATCCATGCATCTATCCGACCTCACAAACTTTTCACATTTATAACATTAGTAGAACATTAGTCAATAAACAATAAATCAGTAAATGTCTGTAACCATTAAGGACGTAACTCATTAAGAGTTACTTATACGTTAAACAAAAAGGGCGAATCTATTATGAATTACTCTAAACAAGTACGACATTATTGTTGTCCATCGTCGATATGGCAGTAGCTTTAGTATGAGCACCAGATTTTCTCATTCTTAGCTGAAAACACCAGTGATACCTTCAGTAGTTATGGACGTTGACTTTATTATCATATGGCTTGTCTGCTCGTTTATCGGCTATTCCCATACAAAAATATATATAACTTCACAAAGAAAACTTTCTCTACTCCTTATCCAAATCGAATTACTCAGTCATTAAAATACTAATTAAATATAGCATTAAAATTCAAGTTCTTTTTTGCCTGTATGTAGTAGTTACAGAGCTGGTATATTCTATAAATATTATTTCGGTACATTCTACCAAATCAATGGTATGCAATATATTTAAATTGATCATATTTATTACATTAACAAAAACAATTTAAAATAACCAAAATAATAATAAAATTAAAACTAAAGACAGAAACATAATTTATATAATTAGAGAAGATGATTTTCGCTAAAATTCCCTCACGTGCACAACTATAATAGTTCATTCAGTTCTCCAAAGATTATAGGGCAATTATATCACATATGTGAAAGTTCTGGAACCATTAGCATGAATACTTAGACACTTGCAAGAAGAGCGCGTGCTAATGACGACACATAAGAACCTTTTTCAAAAAGACAGTTGACATGTTTTCTCCTCGCCTCTTTGTATATGACGCTATGTAGGGCAGGGAAAAAGGAATTTCTTGGCTCTAAAAGACTCTTTGTGTCTCTATGTAGTAACCCCTCTAGAAACCTGATTTCAACCCGTTGATGGCCCACTACTGACGCGTCTTTCCTCACACTGAGGAGGCTTAGAGCATACTCCACCACGCTGCTTCAATACGGATTGGAGGAGGGGTTAGTGGCGGAAGTTTTAAGGCCCCCGAGGCCTCTGATGTGGGTTAAAAATTGTAATCTGACGATAGCAACCGTTACCGACGGCCTTACATGTCGTTTGAATAACAAAAGCGCTTAATTTTTTGCCACTAGCGGTCACCCGTCCTGCTGCCGACCGCGCCTGCTGTTGCTTGTCTATTTCGACCGTCTACAATCGAAACAAGCTGCCGAGTTTTTCTAAAAATCTTTACTTTGAGCGGGTACCGATTTTACAGGTATTAAAGGTTAGATGTGATACCCACTACCTTTGCTTCTTATTCACTTATCTTAGCAGATATTTTATTGCCGAATTTTTTTACTTGTTTTAACTTTTTTATTTTCAGTTTATTTGTTATAGGGTCCTTAGCAATTCATATTCTGTACACAAGTTTACAGGTTAAGAGTTAAAGTCGGAAAGAGGGTACCGTTTACGGCACTGTATGGAACCTTATTTAAAATTAACTCTTTTATACAAAAAAAACATTAAAACACTACGTAAATCTACTGTATCTTATATCTGCTACTAAAAAACCTAACTAAGAACAAAGGTGTTTGCTATGAGGTTAAAAATATCGGTGAAAATTAATATATTCATTATATAAGTATAAGATTAATCATAAAGTATTTTCTGGATAACTGTTCAGTGTACAGTGGTAAATTTTAAGTTTTTTAAATTTTATTTTTAGTTTTTTAAATGATGCGATGTAAAAAGGTAAGGTCAGAACGACATCAAACTTTATGGCTACGGCATGCGATTTCAAGAATCGGTCATCTCTTTCTCTCACGTCAGCAAGGCTATTGTTGGTGTTCCTAAAATCTATAGCTTATATAGATGACCCGGCTCGTTCGATTGCTTAAGGCATGAAAAGGGCACAGCAAAACTATTACAAGTCAGGCAAGCTGTATCCGGGCTAATTACAAGCTTGGTTGGCACGTGTCAGTAATGGCGTAGTGTGGTGTGACCCTTACGACTGTCCGTGTGACTCTTGGTAATTACAATTTGCTGCCAAATCGGGGTATATGCAGCAATTAAATTTAAATATTTGTAGGCGCCAATAATTATTACATTTTTATGAGTTTACGCCAATATCCAAACTTTTAAAGTATAAAACTTTTTAGGACTTTTGAATGTGAATTTTTTTTTGAAATAAAATGATTAACATTTTTTTAGCTTTTTTTCCTGTTAAATCATTATACAGTGACGCAGTGATTCAAAGGTTCGCATGGCTTGCTCAGGTAAATTTTTACGACAGATAGACTTTTATTCTTGGGTCTGCTGTCCATGTCATCCTCCAAGCGGAATTCTAGTGCGTGTAGTGGGAATGTGTGTGTATGCGTTTATTTATTTTATGGAAGGGACCATTGTATGTAAGTGTATAAATAATTAAATAAAAATATTATCAAGCAAATCATAATATTCTTTCACTCGTTATGAAATATTCAAAAACGATCTGAACAAAATAATGGCTTACAAACTGGGGTCCGCGGTAAGTAGCGTGACCCTGCGCGACACCAAGTCACCTTATTAACATTTTGACTTTCAAAATGGCCGATCGCAGACAGATAATATACGTAATACAGTCTCGTGACGTCAACCTTCCAAATGAAATAAAAACGTTATCAACGCCATCTAGGGTTGCGTGTAATGTAACAGTTTATTGGCGATTGACAACCCTAAAGTATTCGTGTTTTACAATTGTGGGTAATTGTTTTAAATCGTTCCTTTGGGACTTTTGTAAAGCGGTCTATTTTAACTTTGTAAGACAGGGATGCTACTGCGTTTCAAATTATTGAGTGTATTTTACCTTGCTAGAAGTCAGCTAATATTAAGTTACGTATACATTCTTAGTTATTATTAAATTTCACATATACTTTACTTTTTTGACACTAGGCAACCCTAAGGTTCATTTGCTTGAGACCTTGACCTATGAAGCAACGGGTCCGGAGTCCAATTCTCTATCGGGGCAAATATTATAGGCCAGATAAATTTTAATTCCCGGCTCATGCATATTGCGTTTTCACTATTTAACTAATTAACTTAAAGTAAACGGCTATAACTAAGAGGTGGTTGCGTTAATCGTTAATTAATAATAGTTATAGCTAATTTTAATACATTTCGAGTTGCCCCTCGAGTGGGGTCCCTTATCAGAATCTCGCGTGCTTACCTGGTGCATTTACCCTATATTCTCACGGGTCACCTGCTCCCAACCACTTTCACATATCAATGAAAATTAGCGTTCACAATTTCTTACTTCACTCATGAGTCAGCCCTGCGTTACTCTGAATTGACTTGTAACTATATTCGGTGCAAATTTTACATGGAATTTATCGTACAAATTTCAAGTTTGTATATAAAAAATTCTATATCGCAATTTGTACCGAGTATAGGTACAATATTGTGTGAAACTTGAATTGTGTGAATCAGTTCAGACTGTATACGATTCGTCGAATAATTATAATATTAAACATTAATATACTTATGCAGCTGGAGGATACTCGAGTAGGAAAAAAATGCAGAGTAAACATCAACGAACAGAGAATAATTATTCATCTGTCACACAAATACTTTTCCTGACCGCTAATAGACCTCCACAGAGTTTCCTTAGCAGGGTTAATATATCCATACGGTATAAATTATTTCAGGTTATATAAAAATGTTTTAACTTACCTGAATTCGCTAAACGACTGCTGGTCGGACCGAACATTTGGTACGGATCTGTAATAAAGAATTGTAGGTAAGTATAGTGTAATATTGAATCGTTTAAATTGCATCGTCGAGCCATATTTGTTCACGGCACAAATTATAATCACATGTGTGGGTCACGCTGACTTCACACACCTTTCAGAATGTTATGGGGAACTCTGAGGAGTGAAGATTTTCTGACGATATTTCACCGAAGCAAGTGATAAGTAATCTCGTAATATGCACATACTTACATACAATATATAAATTAACATATTATGTTTGTCGACCTGTGAATTGACATTTTTATATTTGTCTACCTATGAATTGTGTGAATTGACATTTTTATATTTGTGAACCGATATAAGACACGCACTAAATGTAATTATTAACCTATCACAACACTGCATAGAAAACATTATTCAAATCAGATCAGTAATTTATAAAATTAGAGTGTGTAACAGGCAAAAATAGTTGTGTTCTATTCTTTATTCAGAACAGTCAGTAATTTCTCCTAAATATCTCATATACAGACAGCATTCAGTAACAGATTTATTAAAATACTAGCTGTGACAAAAAGTCATTGTTCAATTCGCAGATTTTATGATAACTTATATTTTATAATACCAGAATAAAAGTTCCTCTTTACAACTATCTTCCAGTGAAAGTCCCATAAAAATCGGTCCAGTCGTTTCAGAGATTAAACAAAACAAACAGACAAAAACGCAAAAGAAATATTTTTTTTATAAGTACCATGTGCACATATGCATTTAGTAAAAAGCGGTTATTTTATTACTAATAAATACAGACTCAAAAAGAGGTTCATAAATATATAATTTATAGTTAAATGTTTTAACGAATTGACATTGAAATTTAATGTATTCTGCTAAACTAGAATCTTCCGCAACATCGTGCGCTCGATCAATAACTTTTTTTAAAGTGTCAGTGAGCTACGAGTAGGTACTATTAGACGAGATGCTATACATAGGCCAAGATAAAAAAAATATAGTTAACCTTACAAACTTTACTTGTATGTATGTCAAAATTGTTTTCGAATCGAACTATGTGTAGCTGTGATATGCTTAGAAACTTGAAAAAATTTTAACATACCCAAACTTATGTACCAACACTTTGATGGACTCTCTTGATGTATATATGCACTAAAACAACACAAAACTTATACAAAATAACAACCACTACCACAAAATGCGTAATTTATACAGTTTCCCAATATTATATTTTAACATACTCCGCTATTCTTGGTTTACATCGCAGGGCAGTTTCACATTTTTATCACAGAAAATACACTGACGTTGTAAAAGTATTATTTACCTGATTTCAACTCCCAACTTGACAGAAGTATATTTTTGAGTTGAGGGTACTTGTGTAAATAACATTAATTTTGATTTTATTAGAGGGTAGTTTAACATTTTCTGAATCACGCGCTTGAGAGTTGTATCAGACCTCCGATGTCTCAGTGTGAAGGCGACCTTGAAAAGTCATGCGATAGTCCAGTACATAGTATATTTTTTAACGGCGTTCTCATTGATTTGAGCAACGCCTGCATATTATATACCAAAAATAGTAATTAAGGGATCGGTCTTTGAACACTGCATGGTGTATGTATCGAGTATTTAGGTACTTATATTTTAGATTGTGCAAAGCTGTACAAAATGTGATATAGCGTATATCTATTGGCTATAATCCACACTAATAATAAAGAGAAAAGATTTATATTTTTGTGTATTAGTAAAGAATAAACTCAAAAAGTGACATAGGCTACATAAAACATGTTTAAATTTAATTTATTATTGCTATAAATATAGTACAGTAAAAATAAATATCATCCTTTTAGAGAAACGTTTACTCTTTGTTTATTTCAAAATATAAAACACAAAATGTCCACCCGTGCGAAGCCGGGGCGGGCCGCTACTAATATTATAAAGAGGAATAGTTTGATTGTTAGTTTAGGAGACTAGTCTAACTACTGGACCGATTTGAAACATTCTTTTACTAACATTATCTCTACATTACATTATCTCTGCTATGTAATATTTTCAAAAATGTTCATATGAAAACTTCGATACCGTATTTTAAAGTTACGTCATAATCACTACTTTTTTGTGGCAATTGGTTCTTCCGACGCAAATCGAGGGCAGC
>DWJZ01005315.1:0-14210 GCA_018249125.1 Asbolis capucinus | reverse complement strand
AAAGACGGACAAACATACAAATACACACATTTGCACATTTATAATATGAGATTATATATATTATATAGATTATGGTGTTATACAAAACAGCTTTAATATCAATATAGTACACAATATAAAAATAAATGGGTGTAAATATCTATATAAGTATGTATTTATAAATATATATGTATAGTTGTCTGTTATCAGTTGTCTGATCATCATAGTACAAGCTAACGCTTAGTTTGGGGTTAGATGACCGAGTGTGTGTTGTCTAAAGATATTTATTTATTATTATTTAATATAGTATTATGGAAAACTGTCATATAAAAGACAACCAATTTTTTGTCAGAAATAATTTTCCCTACATCCAAATATCTCTAGTAAGTAGACAACAATACATCATAATACGTGGACGTTGGCAAGCCGAGCTCGATACGATAAGCCTCTCATAACCCGGAAATTATTTGAGGTCGGAACAGCCTCTCAAAGACCATAGCTCGTTCACGTCACTACTCTACCGTAATATCTATCAAAGTTGCAAGAGTAACTAAATAAACGATGACGATAGATTTTTGTCTATGAATTTATAAGAAACAAGTTTCTGTCCGTGGTTTCGCCCGCGGGATGTGTTTATAAAAGGAGCCTATGTGTTATCCTAGACTGTCCTATCTATTTTCAACTTAAATATTAATCCACGTTAAACGCGTGAAGGAAACACAAACATAATAAAAGTGCACATAATCTCAGGGGAACCAACAGTCCTAAAATCTATCCTATGTTCGTTTCTTGGATTCCTGTGAGTCAAGTTTCTCCCTAATCTGTTCAACGGTTAGAGCGACATAATGATGAGAAGAAACGGTACACAAAACTCTTCGGCGAATCAAATAGTAAGCAACTTTGTAGCAATTTGTTTAGCTTCAAAAATATGCTATAATATCAAAGTTATGCTCGGTGTAAATTCGAATAAATCCTCGGTAAAAAATCCAGATCGCATTTGAACCGAGTATAGTTTACAATATTTTGAAGCTAACAAAAATTTTAAAAAATTACTTATCCTTCCTAATAAATCCTTCGCCTCAGGAGATCACTTAAAATCGATAAAAGCGCAAACTATACTAAACCTATCATGTAACAATACTTGTCACAAATTCCTGTCGATTCGCACTTTACCCAACATTAATCGCCTTCGAAAGTGAATTCATACGACCGTTCGACCCTTAAAACTTGCGCAGAATATGACGTACATATTGTGTGTTAACATGCGACCATCCTTTGGAAAGTTCTGGACCCTTTCAGGATTGCGGTGGAGTTACTTTCAAATTCTGAGTAACTTAGTGGTCATGAAATTTAGTTGTGTAGTCTTGGCTAAAATGTGAGGTAGGTTTACCTCAACTTAGTATACTTTAAATAGTTGTTATTATTAACTGTAGTAAACTTAGTACCACCATCTATGTTTGATGCTATTTGTCCCACTGTTGGGCTCGCTTTTATAATGTGAGGGAAATAGGCCAGTCTGGCCAGGATGGGTAGGTCACACACATCTTCGAGAACTTTATGAGGAGCTTTCTATGTTTTACTTCAATGAAGGAAATTATAATTAAATTCTAATATTCGTATTATGTTAAATATTATACTAGGTGCGCGCAGAAATTGTAACCAGATCATATGTATGTATGTTACGAAAGACCAAAATTCGAATCATAAGGTTATCAGAGAACTTAGTTTAATGGTTGGTTTCAACCCATCGATGGCCCACTACTGAGCACGGGTCTCTCTTCATCCTGAGCATATTGTATATTCTAATATTTATTCTAATTCTATTCTATTTATTCTAATATAATATTTATATTTATTCATTAATACTCTGGTATTTCATTTGTTTTTATATCACAAGCAAAATAAATTCTCAATTAATTTCGCGACGAGCTATAAATTCGTGAAGAGCCGAGCTTTGATTGGTTTCATTAATTCAATCAGTCAATCAATTATTTAAGTATGTTTGAACTTGTTCACGCGCGGTTGTTAACTCATGCAATTAAAAACCGAATGAAATCCACTTCTCGTTCGCTCAAACATGATTAAAACGAGAATAATCCACGTAAATATGTTCAAACATGCATTAATAAATTAATTAATCGATTCGCTTGATTTTTATTCAAATTCTCTTATAAACTATTCATGTGTATTTTATAAAAATCAAGCCACTTTAATATTGCATATGACGATATGCTTTTGAAACAATCCACTTGTTATACGCAAAGTTAGTCAAAGTCAAGGCAAAACTCTTTCACGTTAATATTATAACTTATGAACTATATATATATATATATATATGCATATTTTAATGTACCACCGTCTCGGGAAGGTGTTATTTTGAGTAGAACAAACGGCGAAAGAAAGTTAGTCACAACATTTATTTTATGTAGGTATTTTCAATATACTACAAACACAGAATCACCACACAGAATCTATACACTTATGAAGTATTTTTTTTGGAATCCTACCACCGTTTCGAATTGGTGCCATAATGAAGAGAAGAAACGTCAAAAGAAAGTCTTCGGCACATCAAATAGTAAGTGATCGTCCTTACCGTGCGTAGCCCTGGATTCAATTACCGATCGGGAAGTCTCTGAGAAACATTAAATTTTCTGAGCGTACTCCAAAAGTAGCTTCAACTCACTAATGGCCCATTATTTAACGCAGAATTCTCCTCTTAACTGAGGAGAACTATGACATTTTTTATGCTGCAATACCCAATAGTGAAATGAAATGAAATCCGTTTATGTCATCTTAGGCACCCATAGCTCATTTAATGAATTTTAGGCCTGGCCAATTCAATTGTCCGACATAAACGAGTGAGAATCGCAAATGGCTTTATGTACCTTCTGAGCCATGGAAACGGCAAGGTTTGGAAATTAGCGGTCATTCATTCTGTTGCTTAACTCTGCAGATCACTAATGATCAATGCAATCCGCTGAGTTAAGAGCGCTTCAATAGTTACATATCACGTAGGTTTCAATACACTTGTGACTGCCAAATAATTATTTTGAACTAGTATCCGCTCTCGGCTTCACCCGTGTGGTATGTTGATAAAAGTAGGCTATGTGTTAGTTTAGACTATTAATCTATCACTGTGCCAAATTTTAATCGGATCCGTTCAGCAGTTTGTGCATGAAATAGTAAAAATAATTCACCTATTCATCCACAAACTTTTATATTCATAATATCAGTAGGTTATTTATAATCTACCATGTGGCAGACATCAAAGAAGAGACGGAAAGGTAACAGAAACACATGCACATAGACATACACAAGAAAGAACATATTTCTCGTAGAAACAATGAATAAGGCTTTATTACGAATATTTATTCTTTGTGGTGAAAAAAGTGAATGGTCCGATATGATCTACATAGGATCAAAACGCATTAGGCCTGAGATCGTTGAAGAAAAGGTTTTGATCCTTCGCCAGTGTATGCGGTCACGTTTCGGCTCCAACACTGTTTGCTAGCCATTACAACTTAATACTATAAGTTGTGGAATTTGGCGATTATCTGGTAGGCTTCTTCCTGCAAAGTAATCCAGGGTCAAAATAAGCTGCTGAAAATTTGATGTTTTCAACACAATTGCTCGTAAAGTGGGGTTTAATTCATCTTGTTCAACCTGTTATCCCATCTTTTTTTACCTTACATAGATTACACCCTTTTTTAATATAAGGGCCTCAAATGTTATTAATGATATTGGGACAGGTCACATTTCACGTGACGTCACCTGAATCACAAGACATGCCAAGTTGCGTCGTGGAAATGGGTTATTTGTTGGTCGCGCTGCAATGTATACGACCTGTGAGTCGCGGAGTGCCGACCCCTGCTTACATTAAAGTACTTTTTATAACCTAATCAAGTAATATGCGTAGAATATTGCTAATTTTGTGTTTCCACAAAGCATTCTTGATTTACCCGAATCATAGATAATGTTTTTTTAATACTTGTTTTGTTTATTTTTAATGTTGGCTGCTTGAAAAAACTTCCCATGTTATATGTCATACCTGTCAACAAACGCCGCCATTTTGAAATACCGCATAAAATGTAAACTACCAACAGGATACCACGTACGTGTAGTTTTTTAATTCGTAAATCATTTTGTATTTCAATTTATAAATCTAAATACTAATTTGGAAATAAATGAATTATGTATTCATAAGTGTCCTTTAGTCAGAATAAGTTGACGGGATAAATAAGTAATGTAATAATGGATACCCAATTTTCTTAAAGCTGTCATCTTGGAACGTTTATCAAGGTGCACACCAACTACAGCGTTATAATCGTATGTCTCATGTAGTTTCATATAATTCTTTTGCCAAAATTCAGTCGATTTGCGGAGATAAGAGAGGTGGGGTATGTCAAAATTATTGTTTTATTTTCTTGAAGTTGCGGCATATTACATCTCTTCAGTCAGCATATACGAGTACGAGTAATTATTGTCATTTTTATACTGTAATTTTTTCATTTATTTAATTACTATTATTGATATTTTTTTCCTTGGTTTTGTCATGCTGAACAAAATATAGCCATGGAATTATTATAATGTCTTTTATTTTTTATTGCCGAGGTCTATTTAAATATCTACAATATAATGTTTAATTAAAATACGACTAAAAGTGGACAAAGATTTTAAATAATTAATTATAACGTTACAAGTTAATCGAATATGTGTGTGAAATGAAATACTACGCGAGATATTGCGATTTGTTACTTCCCAAAAAAATACAGAGATGTCAGTTGGAAAAAAATATAGAATCATATTTAGGGCACAGGATAGGTAGGAAATTTTCGAGTATTCCACGTCTGCCGGCCTAAAAAGGCCACATTGGGCAATTTCTCAGCAAGCAATTTGTTTCTTGATAACAGTTGTAGTGTGTAGGAGTCCTAATCTGTATAATATTTGCATGTAATTGTAAATAGTTTGAGTAGGGACGACAGTCCGCTATCGTGCGGCATTCCTGTTTACATTTACACACGGTTACTTGAAATGTTTGTATAATTTATTGTTATACACTTCTGTTCCACTATCTTTTCGCTTAGAAAAATATATTATGAAAATTAAATGCCAAAGAGTTTCTTTTTTAGTTTTTGCTCGGCTTTAAACAATTTTCGGAAACATTGATTTCAGTAAATGTCTACGTTCTTCCGGATTGACAGAGGCTATAGAATATTTTCAAAAACGTTAGGAATCTTCGATAATGTAACCCGACTGTAAAAAATATCAAAAAAATCCTTATATCGCGTGCACTGCGAAATTATTGACAATAGATCAGTGATGTACTACAATTTTATCCAGAACATTAACATCTTCAAATAAGTCTTAACATATGGCAACTATTACAGTCACAGTCAAAATAATTACTCTTCATGTAAAATATTCCGAAGCAGACAGAAGGCAGTTAATAAAATCTTTTACCTATTGAAATGGGAAATCAATAAGAAACGGTTTTGTATAAGACATAATAATAACTGAAAATATATTGTAAAATTTTAATTTTAAAATTCACAAAATCTGTTCATAAGATTCTTAATTTTCGTCACTCATAAAACCCATAGCAAACAAAGCTTTACTACGCTGCGCTCGTAAAATATTTATATACAACTACAGCCCAGATTCCGGCCAGGCGCTTGCTGAAAAGCGGAAGTTTGAATACAGAACAGTTTCATATTAAAAAAAGAGAAAAACCGCCGCTGCGGTATCGCTGTACCGCACTGACCGCGACGGAAGGCCGCCTTTTTCCCTGTGTTAGGAGAATACCATTATTTTTAGAGTGAAGAGGAAAGTATTTTTTTTATTTAAGCTGTCTTTTGTGAATTCTGTCGGTAACTGAAATAAATTAATTATTAAGTTTTTAATTTTTTTATACCTACTTGCTTTATAATTTTCAAATCTATTCAGAAACGTATGTATATACAGTCGAACATAGAACCTCCTATTTTTTTAAGTCGCTTAAAATTTAAGTTTAAAATGTTTCTTCCCTTTAAATATTTAGCTTACAAGACAATAAAAACAAATTAGATATGTTTTTTACGCCGCTTATTCGACCTAGTTGCATTAATAATTCCCACAGAACAACTAAAATTTTTAATTGAAATAAAATTATTTCATCCTGAGCCGTGGGAATCTACGATTAACCGGCATTTATGTCCGGTTTTTAGTTATTATAGCTCTTATAATTTGTATTTCCCGTTCTTTATTTATCCTCCATTCCATTATTTTTCTGTCTTTCATCTTGAAGCGATGTGCTATTATTTTGTCTAGCCTCTGTTCGTGCCATTATAAGCTCTGGTTCAGTAATGTACTGCTTTCTTACTTTATTAGTTTTCCTTCGTGCGTACGGATCAACATATCCTCCCTGGCAAGCAACGCGTGATTGATAAACCCGGCTCTATGGAATCTGGGGTTTACTGTGAATTGTTGAATGCATATTATAATATTGCGTAGTATTCTACTAACATTTGCTTCTGTGCCCAGTGTCAAAATATCGCTTATAGGGCCGACATATTATATGTACATCTGTCCCACACAGCCTAGTAGTACGTTGTACCTGGCACGAATTGTGGCTCGTGTTTTTTTTACATTTCGTTGTCATCCTAGTCGTACCAGCATCGTGTCCTCCATAAATTGAATACACGCACGTATTGTAATCTGGAGCCTATTTTAATTACTCGCACAAAGAAGCGTTGATGAATGTGACGGCGAGTATTTTAACAATTATACTATTATATGCGTAAAATTCACTTCATAGTTGTTAATGGTTACTTATATATCCCCTTAGTACAGTTTCCCTATACTTGCCGTCTCTGAGTGTGGTAGTAAACAATTTGGCTCCTGTTTCTATAATGTGTTACCTTTGCGGAATTTATGTTCTAAAGTAAATAATAATAATTAAATAAATATGTTGTTATAGCATGTTTGACACTTTGTCTATTGTGAGAAAGAAATATGAGACGGCACTATTCCACGGGGGCGAAATCGTGGGCAAAAGCTTTTCTTACTAATATTATAAATGCGAAAGTTTGTAAGGATGTGTGTTAGTGTGTTTGTTACTCCTTTACGCTAAAACTACTGAACAGACTTAGATGAAACTATGCAGTTACATAGCTTAGATACTGGAATAACATAATAAGTAAAAAAAAATTAAGAATTTGTTTAATTTTTTAAATATTACGAATATTCGAAAAAAAATGACTTACTTCATATCTCCGCACTGTGTCAATCGATTTCGATAATTCTTTCAACATACAAAAGGTGATTGTATGGATGTATGTTTGTTACTCCTTCTCGCAAAAGCTATTGAATGGATCTCAATGAAATTTGTCACAGAAATAGATTGTGGTAAGGAATAATATATAGGTTACGTTTTATCAATATACCAAGCGAGCGAAGCCGCGGGCGGATCCTAGTTATAAACAAAACTCATCAGAACAAATATGCACCGTAACATAAATATCTGTCCTTGTATAATTGAACCTGTTACACTTTTCTATGCAGGCAGATTCGGAACTTACTAATCGTGAGCACAGAGCCCAGGCTGGGTTTTACTGAATATTATAAATATAGATATGACATGAGCGCTCTAAATTGCTTCCGCCAGTCTGTATAGTTTTTAGAACTGATACACTTATCATTTAGTCTGTCACTGGCAGTCGCTGAGATGAATCGAGTTTCATAAAACAAAAATTAAGATAAAAACCACATAATAATATCATGAATACCAAAATAATTAAAGCCAATTTTTAAATGATCATACATGTTACAGAATAATCACTCAAAAGAATTATCGTGGGACGTTTCATATTCAATATTTTATTTCATCATTGTGTTACAGTGGTGGTAAAGTTTTTACACGTATGAATACCTCTGTCAGGGTATTGCAATAGAGAGTTACGGATCTGTGTTATATCGACTATATCATTGGAAAATAAGGTTATGTCATTATTGAGTGCCCTTATGTCGTCTGGCAAGTTATTGAATATTTTTATACACATTGCATACGGAACGGAACTATATAATTTAAATTTTGCAGCAAGTACTTAGAACTTATTTTTTTCCGACTTTCATATCTGTGTGGCTTACTCTCGCGGGACTTAAAAAAAAGAGTATCACTTTAAAAATTCACTCGCCCTGTTTGACGTAAGTTTGACAAGATGGCGTCTAAAATGGCGTCTGAAAGTATAAAAAACTAAATGTACGAAAGAAGTATCTATGGTTGTAATATCATTGTTGTTGCTGTTATTTAATCATTAGTGGAGCACTCCGGATATCTCTCGACGACAAGCCCGCGGTAACTTTGGAAAGCGAATTACAACAGATTAATAATGTTCGACTGAACTCAGCTTGCTAATTTCTGTGAATTGATAAGATTTAGTAACTACGCTTACTAAAAGCCTGTTCCCGTCGTGTTCTAACTTGCAAATAAACCATGGTCTAGGTTAATAAATTACAAGCTTAGTCTGCGACTTCATGCGCGTGGAATATCATCGCTTATTGAATTGAAATTTCAAAAACACTCGAACATTTTATTTCTTAAGTTGTGGATAATTCCGAAGTTTATATGATTTTAAGTGGCTGTAGGTTTTTTTATGAGGTGAAATGTTGATAACAGATATATACTTGACTGCACGAAACTTCATTACATTTTGAACTACCCTCAGTTATTTTTCAATACCTTGACGTCTTATGACTATAAATATGCCAAATATTTTATTGTCATGTGAGCTGTATTTTTCATATCAAGAAAGAGATTTTATATATTATATGTGAAAATAGAATGACAATTATAAATGTAGGAGTGTAATGTTACAAAATTGTTTTGTCATGTCACGGAAGGTTGCTTCACTGTTTTTATGACAAAACAGTTGTAAAATTATGTATATAGTATCATTAGTAAATCGTTTTGTGTGTATTTTTGGTTTCAATATGTCCTTGTTTTGTTTTATACTAGGTCTGCTCGTGATAATTTTTATCACCTGTATTGGCAAAAAGTAGGTCTTATTCGAATAACACGAGAATCAGTCACTTCCACTAGCAGTCAAATACCACAAGAAATGGCTATTGAATATTAGAAACAGTGAAATCATAATGTCTAAATATATAATTTTATTTTATTTTCTCGTTGTTTGAGAGTATTTTAGTTTAAAAATAAAAGCATGCTTGTATTGTTTTATTAGTATGTTAAATTTCATTCTGTCCGTTGATTATTTTCTGGGCCTGATCATGTATGGAGTTTTGACATTGAACTTTGGCATAGATATTACAGTCCGGAATAACACATTTTATCAACATGACGAGGGCAAAGCCGCGGGGAGATACTAGTATTTCATACCTTTAAGAATTCGATAATTATCGACTAAACTGACCAACTTTAATACACTGACTGACAAACTTTTAGGAGCATAGAAACATTTACCTGGTCCATCCCTAAAGTTGACCGAAAGATAAGATGTCACCTCACTAATTTGACCCCAAGATAAGACAAACTTCCAGTTAATCTGAAACCGATTACTTAAACCTTTGAACCATTGAATGCCACTAACGGTTACCGCACCACTTCCGAACGTAACATCCCTTTACTTAATTGGTCGATTAACATGTTACCTGAGAGAGGTTTAAAGTTACAGTTCATATATTTATAATTGTTACTTATTTCATTAATGTATTATATACTTAATTAGCATTAAATAGTGGTAGAAGAAATTATACATACTCTCTAGTATCTATATAATGTCTGCGGTTGAAATTCAACCGTAATTAATTTTAAAATAAATTTTATAGTTGACAGTCTTGAATTTGTCAAACGCCAGTGTGTGTCAAGTTTGCAGAAGTTTTAACGTATTTGTAAATCATTTTTATACAAAATAGTAACTTTCTGCATTCCTTCTCCGTGGACAATTTAAGTATGCCAAATTCCATAGTCCACCGTCCGAGTTATATTAATAAAAACGGGTATAGGCTTTTGGCTTCTCGTATGAATATAAAGACATATGTACCATTGTTGTAAAATTTCCCGTTTCTTTAATTTTTTTTTTATCTTTGCAGTATATCCGAAACACTTCAAAATATTCTGAGTTCGGATCACATATCTCGAGGGCACAAAGGGTTAACGACTGTACAAAGCGGCGAGTTGTCTGAAGCTCCCTTCAACAATCTCGTAGCACTCCAACATTCCTCGCACAAACTTGATGTGGAATTCATTAGAGGATCATGTGAGTGGATACTTGTATAAGTTATCAGTTTGGAGGATTTAGCGGTTTGAACTAATGTACATGTTGAGGTCAATGATATCGATGCGAAATTAGTATGCTGAAGTCTAATATATAATGATACGAAGTTAAAATGTTTCCAACATTTCGGTATTACAAAGTAAATGAGAATTTTTTAATTTGTCAGAACTAAATTTTATTGGTGAACCCTTAGGCACACGATGTCATTACTTTATTGCATGTTAGAATATAAAAAAATCTGACGTCTAAAATTACATATAAATTAATAATAGTTCTGGTATTTCGATATTACACAGTGAACGAGCAATTTTTAATTTGTCAGGACTAAACTTTGCTCGCAAAACCTTTAGTTTAAGAATATTGATAATATGTACTTACAAGGTTGAGTGTCCAAAAATGTACATTAAAATGATATTATACGAAATACTTTTGAAAAGAAGTTCTAAATAATGTTTTCAATTCTTACAACAGTATCTCACCGATTTAATGCGGTCGCGCAAAGGACGGTATCAGATTTTGCAATTAACTAAGCAAACCGAAATAGCTAGCCAATTTATTCGTAAAACGGCAATAAAGTCAAAACTGACTCAAAACTAAATCGTTTTGCACTGGACTGAACTCAGCAAGATGCTCAACTTAGCCATGACTAAATTTTAACTTAACCTCCCCATAACTTAGCCGAACTTGGTCACACTTAGCCGTGGATAAATTCAAAGTTGTTCCGAATAACGGCGAGCATGCAAAACGAGTTAAGTTTTCTACTTAAGTTATCCAAAACTTATAGTTAAGTTGCATAAAGCCGTGAAAATGATATATTGGGTATGTTTTATGTTCTCATATAAAGTGCTGCGGAAATACTTATTTAGGATGGTTATTAAACTTGGGGGAGTTTTAAAGTACATATATTTATGTTTGAGTGTATACGTGCGCAGTGAACTTTATCTAGCGGCTTTAGCAAATCGAAGTAGCTTCAGCATATTATTGATTCTTTGGTGGAATGATTTTTTTTGGGAGAAGATAAAAGTTAAATATTTAGAATAAAAGTTATTATCATTCTTAAAAAGTGAAGGTATATAATATATAATGTTTTATATTTTATATGCCTTTTAGCTAGAGTGGTTCATAGCAAAGGCGTAATATATGAGCTTAATTAATGTTGGAATAATATTTATTGGTAATTTTACTATTATATATTTCATAACTGAAATCAGAGCGGTGCTAGCCTAGTGGTTAAGAATTCAGCCTCCTATTCGGGAGGTCCGGGTTCGGATTGGGCGTGTACTTCTGATTTTTCGGAATTATGTGCGTTTTAAGCATTTAAATGACACTGCTATTTGAACCCAGGAGCTGCTTTAATGACAATATCGTCCTTTATTGTATCTTTACCATCCGGATTAGAGCAGCGCGGGGAATATGCCCTATACCTCAGTATGAAAAGGGACCCGTGCTTATTAGTGGGCTATAATGGGTTCAATCCACCGTCCTTTATAGCGCACAAATGGCAATGGTTCCAAAGTTAACGCGTTAGGCGTCTACCATTGTTTGCACTACTCAAGTTAAAATTTAATTTGACTAACTTTTAAGTAAGTGCGACAAGGCGAGTTATGATAAAGTGAGTTAAAAGGCCAAGTTCGGGCGAGTACGCCAAGTACGGCCAAGTGGAGCCAAGTGAAGCAAAGTTTTGGCTAGCGGTTGGTAATCGGCTAAGTTTTAAACAAGTTTAAATTTTATTAGGCCTTAGAGAACAAGACGTCGTCTGGGTAGCTTCGAGGCGTGTTTTATGAAGCGGCGCTAGCAAATACAGGGTTAAGGATTTTAACGATATATAGATACTTTCATCTATGGCTCCGATTAGGGCTATAGTGGAAAATCATATCTTTACAACACAGAATGATCCGAACCCAGACGGCCCGAGTAGGAGGCTGAAGTTTAAATTCAATATATTTTGTATGCTACAACAGAAGCTTATGAAATTGCATAGGTACTATGACACGAATTTATTTAACCATTTCAGTGCAAGTCCTTAATTATTGTAAAAGAAAGCGTTTACCATATAAAAGAGAAAATACTCAAATTGTTGCATTGGTATCCTATACATAGGAACCATTGCATGCAGTCTTTTTAGAGTTGTTTCCAGCCTAGCTTGCCTACTAGAAAGCTGTAAAATAGCATGAACATATTTACATACTTGTTTTTGTATATATTTATTTTGGCAAGAAAATGTTACAATAACATGATAGAAAATATATTTTTACTCTGCGTAACGTCATCGTATATTTTAAGTTTAAATCAAGCTTAGCATATTTATCTAACTATTAGCTAATTTATGGCCCACTCCAAGCACACTCCACCCCGCTGGCCCACTGCAGATTGTGGCTAACTTAGATATTGGAAGGTTTTATGCCATTTTCAAGCTGTTGACAAAACTTATTTCACTGTAATCACTATAACGACTGGAACCCATGCCTTTAGTGTTTTTCAAGGAATGTTAAAAAAATATTGCCACTAACGGTCACCCATCCTTTTACTGACCCAGGCCGCTATTGCTTAATTCGCCAAATTACATACGATCCACACAAGCCACCGATCTATAAGAGCTTCATTCTTATCTCAAAATTCAAATAAGGTATGAATATAATACTGAAAGAAAACTTGGCATATTTACAAAGAATATGCTGCGTGCAACTGAACTAAGCATTCAACCGCACATAAGGTCGAGAATAAAGGAAGCCGAATTCAGCATTTGCTTGAATATGGTGAGAAAAATCTTCGAAGCGTGCAAGCGATATTCGTTGCAATTGATCACACCAACTTTGTTGTTGTTCCGAATAATAAATTTTGCTTGCTATTGTCAAGATAGACCTATGGTGAAACTTGGGGGTTCCCTCTGTTTAATTTTATTTCCATATACATATATCAAGCTACCGGAGTGTCTGGGGTCATTCGATGTATTTATTGAGTCACCGGAATCTATAACTACATCAAATGACCCCAGATGACCCCATGAAACAACCGTGTTTCAGCAATAAACTGCTTCCCTTGTTTCTCTTTCTTCGCCGTGTATGCGGGTCTATTAATTCCTTCCTGGCAGGCAACGCGTTAGTAGAACTTCAGTCTGGTGATGTGAATGTCCATGCGGCGGTGTTCACTTACTATCAGGTGATGCACCTGATCGTTTACCTGCAAAAAATAACATTTTTAGTAGACATATTCAATTATAAATAAACATAATTCGAATTTCAATTTCTAGTAGGAAATGGCTTCAACCGAGTTTTGGTTCACTACGAAAACATATCTCTTCTGGTTACGAAAGAATGCCTATGGCATACTCCACCGCGTCACGCTCCCCCCAAACGCCTGTCCTGGATCAAGCTCCTGCTAAAATAAATCCAGGAATTAGAGGCCCAAAAAAAATTCCAGGGCCACGCGTCCCGACGGATTTGTGTAATCCTGACTCCGCCACTAACATAATCCGATTTTAATAAAATCACACGGTACCCTAAAACCAACAAATTGCAACAGATACATATGTTATAACTGGAGCATCTGTGCTTGAATATCACATTATTATACTGAATGCTGAGAAAAGTAGCATCCTACAAGTCTACATTTACTACTGGTAGTGAGTGTATGGCATTGTTTTCAAAAGATGTGCCGAGGAGTTTCTTTCGCCGTTTTTTCTCCTCTTTATTATGGCACCTTTCCGAAACGGTGGTAGATTAAAAAAAATTACGTTCATAAGTGTAATGAAAATTCGTATATTAAATTAATGATTTTTGACTTTAAGTGGCAATGAAGTCTTCGATGGTAAACCGCACTACCTTAGCAAAAGCCTATTATTCATTTTTGACTTGAAAACTTACACTGTAATCAATCAGCAACACCGACGTGGTCAACTTATTCCAATGCTTCACCTTATACAACCGCCTATAAAAGTGTGATCAAAAATTTTACATTTTT
>DWJZ01005314.1:0-14211 GCA_018249125.1 Asbolis capucinus | reverse complement strand
ACACTGGAGCATGCATGATGTATGATGTTGGATAAATGTAATTTATAAATCATATACATTGTTTACAAGTACAATTCGGTGCTCAATAGAAATTCCTAATTAATAATTCTGGAGGATATATTTTTGATATCGAAAATACGATTTCTAGAACAGTCTGTCACTAAATAAGTTTTAGGAAATACAATAGCTAAGATACCTTATAACTCAAAATTTGATTTGAAGCTCTTAATTGAAATACAAATGTTACTACAGATACACATTATACAAATCCGAAACAACAGAAGTCTGTGGGTACTAATGGAGATGTCGATGATGTTAAAATTGCTGTGATGAGGCTTGAAGATACGACACAACGAGACAGTGCAGAAATTCTTCTCAGAATCTAGTTAATTTTTAATTACTCCCAAACATAATTCGGAATGGTTTACATTTCAGAGGAACATAAATTTAATATTAGTATAAAATATACGGAAGTCTTACAAATTATAACAGCAACAGTGTAATAAATTAATGTAATAAATTAATTAAGTGTAATAAATTAATTAAGTGTAATTAACCATTAATTTATTACACTGTTGTAAGTGTAAATTAATGATGTAAACCTAACCTGACTTTTGAGCAGGAAGGGATAGCCGAATGATGATTGAAACTTTAATATAATATTCATTCAATTAATTATTAAAGAGCTTCCTTACCCTTTTCAATTAATTGGGACGCCAGGAAATCTTACTCTAGAGTGAATTTTGACTCAATTAGATGTCTTGAAAGGCTAAGATATGACATCCGGCTTTATGCAATACTTTCTTTGTTTCTCAAGGATGGCTAAAAAGGTTTCTTTGGAAACTCTGGTTTCCTTTTGAAAAATGTGGAGTTCTGTCTCCTTATTTTTTTCTTTTAAAATTCATCATGAATTCTACCTTTTGAGGTAGTAGGTAGTACTTACAACTTTCGCTTTATTACTATTTCTTGTAATTGCCATCAATTGCTGATCATTACCAACTTATCCAGGTGTTGAACATCCACTAATAAGAATAACAGAATTGACTTCGACCAATATTCAAGCCGTATTACATCGGCCTTCAAAGTCATGTGATTAAGCTATAAGGAGCAGTTTAAAAAAGTCTAGAGGATCTACTCGAGGGATTCAAGACACTTAAAAATATTCATAGCATGTTTCACCAGCTCTAAAAATAATGAAGACAAAATGAGTGCCATTTGACCTTCTCAACGTAAAATCCCTGATGTCAAGGGACCCAATTACTCAGCAATCATATCAATCTCTTTTAATCTTCAAACGCATAAGGTCCTGTAAAGTATATAGGTTTTATAAAAACTGATGATTTAAAAACACCACTATTATTTTCTGTGACTGATGTGTCTTTCAAATAAAATGAATTATGAAGAATTGTAATCTAACTGCCGTTTAAGAGTTCAGGCTATTTGAATTAATATAGGTGAATGTACATCTATTAGCTTCAAGTATTCTATACCTTTTGAGTTCAAACACTTAGACAGCACCTGGGGTCACCTCATCAATTATAAGTTACTCTTCGATTCTACGAAAGTATCTCTAAACACGTCCATTGACCTGCGATTGATCATCATGATTAGTTTTACTTATAAAGAATACGTTTGAATATCCTATATACAGTAAAATACCAACCGTTACAGCCCTAAACAAATTGTTTGTCCCATGCTCGACCCAAGTACCGCTAGTAGTGTCGTCGTAAATTGTCAATAAGGCGGAGATGTCTTCAATCAATTGTTTATTGGCTTTCCTATGAAACGTGTTGCTACGTTCGCTATTTCTTCTATTCCCTATGTTATTCATGTTTTGAGGTCATCGTTTTGTGGTTTAGCTGTAACTGTATTATTGGTACGTAGTATATACGTTTTTGGTTGATAGATATTCTAAAGGTATTTAACGTTATTCAACTTGGTACCGGTATCATGTAAGCTCGAACTCATAGAATTTTTTCATCTTAAATTTTATTTGATCATCAAAATTTGATATTAAATTTTATGTAATTTAAAAGGATTCAATTTGACTAAAAGCGCAAATTTAAGCATGAAAGTGCCGTAAAAGCTGGTTATTGTATTGGAAATGAACATGACCTAAGAGCAAAGAGTCCTATGACCATCATTTTGCATGGAACGAGTTATAAAGTGTTTTTTTTTTATTGTACATTATGTAACGTAATTGTAACGAGTTGGCACAGAGGGCGGCGTGTCGCCGGCAGGCCGTGCCAATATCAGGCGAGGCAATCCCGGGGATTACGAAACTGTTGTGAACAATATTATGTATTAACCAGTTTATATATATATTTATGTTATCAATGCATGAAGCTGGCATAGAGCTTATAAGTTACCTTGATCAATAGCAATGAATGCAGAGATTAAAGCGGGGTAGTTGCAAGTTTTGTGAATTTATTAAAATAATAAAAATTAATCTGCTGAACATTATGTCTCGCAGCTTAATGAAATTATGCCGAGATCTTATGAAATATCATACATTTGGTAACGCTTTTCTATTTTCTGGAATCACAGTTCTTCAAGTAAGTCTGAAAGAATGTATCTCTAACAATGAATTAACAATTTAATTAAAGGCGTACCTCACGCGGAAGTGTGTCTTAACTTTAATAATTAAACTCCGTCCTAGGAACGTAAAGGATCGTGTGGGAAGTTTAGACTTTTCTCATTATCTTTGATCTTCAAAGTTTAATCTTAGATTTTAAGTTCGTTTTGTTGTAGAGCTTAAGAACTGAGTTAAATTCATTTAAGTTAGTTTTAGTAGTAATTATATAGTTTCAGTATAATTTATTATATTTAACTATACATGTTGCATATTGCTAAGTACATTGCTTTATATAGTTTGAATAATATATATATGTATATATATATATTAACATAGTTTTTTAAGCTTAAATTAAAGTAGTCAGAGGTTGAATAAAGAATTAATATTACCTTAATAAAGATTTATATATATACATATATGTAAACTGGAGACAATAATTAAAAGAGATTTTAGAAACGTTACGAGTACGAGATATTAATTTTATACTGATCATAACAATATATCACTATATTCATTAAAGTATACAGACATAAGTACATCATTAAATTACTTGTATACCAAAACATCAGTCCGTTTATATTTAAAGCGCACAATAATTTAAAGAAGCTTACTCATAATGCTTATTAACAGTCTTATTATACTTCGAGATATTTAATTTAATATTAACATGTACTCTATCTCCCATCTAATTGTACTTTGATTTTCATTTTAGCCTTACAATGAGCATATCCCGCTTGCCGTTTAATCATATTACAATTGCTCTTGTAATATAAAAGCTTTCCCGGCCTTTGTGGTAGCTAAGTACATAATTTTTTTACAACGATGACGGTATACATTTTTTTTTACCTCGTACATTTTTTATGACAGTGCGAAGTTTTGTGATGAATATTAAATTATTTACTTTAACATACCCTAGATCATAAAATGTACGTATTCGCAAATATTTTGGTCAGATTTTGTCTTGATAATTTTCTACCAGGATATTTTTAAAATCAAATCATCTTTATTGTGGAATAGAATACAAAAGTTTTTACATAATTATAGTGGTACAGTATTCCCGCCATAGCTGACATAAAATTAAAAAAAAAAATTAAATGTCAAAATAGAGGTAGGTACACAGAAATTACATAATAAACAAACAATAACATTGAAATAGTAGATTTATATAGCCAAAAGAATTATTAGAGCTTTTAAGTAAAAAAAAGAAGTAAAAAATAGAACGTGATTCAAACTAATAACCCTTTTGCAAATTGAAAATGGAATCTATCATCGCTAGGGAATAGAGGCAATAACAACGTCCATCGACGACGACGACAGCTCATTCAACTCAAAGTTAATAGTTATGATTGAAATTCTGTATTGAAATAAAATTTTGTTGTGGAGTCATAGGTTTGTGTAGTATTTTTATTGTACCAGTGACTCTGTTTGAAATTGTACCATAATTCAAATTAAGAATCTCAAAAGTTCTCAAACGCTAGTGTGTTTCAAATACACGTTAGTGTGTGTTATGTTTTTAATTGATTATTTTTTTTATGTATTGCCAGTGAATTTTCGTATATGGTCATAGCTTCTGCACTCCTTGTCCGTGGAAACTTTAACTGTGCCAATGTTATAGCACAATATTTGTTAAAATGACTACAAAGTTTTTGCTTCACGTATTAATATATAGTAGGTTTTATTATGCTGTGCTACGGGTACTCATGATATATGTGTATATATGTACGGAAGGCAATAGTGATCAAAAAACACCCCAGAAACTTTAATAGGGAGGGCGGCTTAAAATTATCACAAACTTGGAGTCCAGTGGTTGGTTTATGTAAACCCCATAAGGTCATATCTGCTAATAAACAAGATGTGGTCAATGCAGTGTGTCGTGATATGGTAAACAATACACAAAAACGAACTAGATACAAAGTAGATAGACTAATGTATAAGTGTCAGGTGTCATCCATCGGTTACCTGTCAACCTGTCAAAAGTCTCTCATCGCCACCTCAGTTCAGCCGGGACCATGATCCATGCAACTGGGTCGAAATATCAGCGCAAAAAACATATATCGTGAGAACCCGTAACACAATATAATGTACATATTCCACGATGATTCGAGTTTAAAATCATATAGTGGATTTAGTTTGAAATTTCGGCTGTATATTACAGTTTCATTTCATTAATAGTTTATGAAAGACTCCGCTCAATTGAGGTCGTGGCATAGTCGGCTCAAATTTAATGCCGAGAGTTTTTATGTCGCCAAAAGATCTTCAACATAGCTTAACGTTTGTTTCAATATTGGGCTTGCTAAACTTGGGCGATCAATTAAGATCGACGCAGACCATCCGGCTATGACCGGCATTTATTTATGAAATATTGATTAAAAAAAAATGTTGTCAGATCGAATTTGTTAGGTTTTCTCGTAGTATAAAAATACAGTGTAAACTGGGGAGGAACCATTTTTTTATCGTTACAGAGCAGGGGTGAGCAACCGGCGGCCCTTTAAAGATTTTAAAATTCGATTTTGTATGCTTAGAAAACATAAAATAATACAACATGAAAAAGCATTATGATACAAAAATTTAGCATAAAAATAAAAACTTTGCATAGTAACTCCAAAACATTAAGTAGATTTGATTAAATATAAATAATGCTAATCTATGTATGTGCGGTCCTCTAGCAAAAATCAAATTTAAAATAGTCTCTTTAATTCAAAAGGTTGCTGATCCCTCTCATAGAAAGTTATCGTTGTATGGAGTGGATAAACAATATGTGGGTTTAACGTAAACCAATCAAGTCGCGCTCACTTCTACTTCATAGGGAGTTCAGTTCACTTGTGGAAGTAAATATTACAAAAAAAATTAAGTTACTAGGCATTGAAACATATGTACTCGTGTGTACTACAAATGCAAATATTCAGTCTGCATTGAACGAGGACATTGCATAAAGTGACAGCATATTTGAACCAGCTGAAACTAACGATCCGAGCCGCGTTGCGACTGTTACAACGGCCATTTGAATAACAAGTATTGATAGTGTCCGGACGGAGGCCCTTTACAATGCGCCAAATGTAGCTTTATTTAAATTTTATGGTGAAGATTTAGTAGCTAAATACACACCTATTACTTGACTGAATTACTTAAAATACATAAGATATCTTTACTAATTAAAATAAGACGCTGACGAAGAAGTATGTATTGAAATATATCTTGGCGTCAGTCTATTGTTGGCCCACTACTGAGCACGGGTCACTCCGCATAATTAAGGAGGTCCAGAACATACTCCACCACGTTGCTTCCAGTGTGGATTGGTGGAGAATAAGGTATACCTACTTTGTTTAAATTCGAGTTTCAGTTTATTTTAGCGACTTTATTGTATTGTATTTTATATGTGATTGTAGTAATATTAATATTAAAGAGTGAATAGGCTTTTGCTGAATTACGGCGCTTTACTTACTATCGGGCGGGATTGTGGTCAAGCACGAATTTGAATATAAAAAAAACAAATAACTATAAATAAATTTCTCAAAGTATCTTAAGGCAGAACTCTTTACAAATGATCTTTTTAGCAAAATCAATGGTAATGATTATAAGATAGCACATAGCTGAAGTATAAATGCAAAAAGCAGCGTGCACTTAACATTGTAAGTGCGACAAAGCTTTTAAGTTGAACGTACAGGCTAATGTCATTAATGTCACCCAAGTGCACAGCGGGAATTCTACTCAACTGACCAACTCGCTCCCCGAGGGGGCGCTTAATGGAATATTGTTACCAACGCAACGAAGAACAGTTGGTGGAAATATTATATGAACATGGATTTATAAGAACAGGACTGGAAGAGGTTTTCATTGAGCGGTATGAAAATGATTTTAGCGAAAAAAATTACGAAACATTTATTTTAGTAAGATTATTCGGTTCCTTTAAATTATGTTATTATATATTAGATCAGGGGTGTGTTACACGCGGCCCGCGGGCCACATGCGGTCTTTCGAGCATTTTTAAATTAGATTTTTTATGCTTAAAAGGTCTATGTCAAAACATAAAAAATTTCAATATAAAAAAACATTAACATACAAGAATTAAGCAATTATATATTGTTATATATCTAAATGTTTTTTTATGTTGTATTATTATTAGATTAAAGCTCTGAAACGAATGTACATATAAAGTATATACAATTATATAATATACAGTTATATAAGAAATGTGAAAAATTATAAATTGTGTAGATTTTTCGGAAAAAGTGGAGTAAAAGTGTAGCCTGCAAATGCTTTTGTTAATTTATTACTAAATTATAAGAATGAACTTAAAATTTATTATATTTAAGTTTCACATACAATATCATTTTTATGTAACGTTACTCATCATAAATAAATGATTGACATTAGCGATTTTATGGTGATATTGAACAGACGTTCTTCCATACAGTAGAGCGGAAATCACAGTCGGATGAATTACGATAGTTTTACGAGCAACGGTAGTTTGGGTGTAAATATTTCAAAATATTATTTTGTCTGGGTCACTGCCAAACAGTACCTGTGTGTGTGTTTCTCGCGTTATATGTATATCACGGTGTATGTTACTTTATGATTTGGAAACGAATATTTGTGTGATGCTTTCCTTTTCGTTTCAAACGGTGTTTTATTTAATTATTTTTTTCAAGGAATTTCAAGGAGCTTTATAATAAAAATAAAGTACATAATTAATATACATTATAAATATCTATCCATTTTCATACCACGAATGTAAACTCAAATAAAGCAAGTTCCTGCTAAAACTTTCTTATAATGAGACTGAAAATCTTATTTCTAGTTGATAGTTCACCAAAACAGTAAACATATTAACATACAAGATACATATAATCACACCCACACTCGCATGCACACACATTTTATTCATACGCAAACATAACACATGCGTGCTTCCACATATCTACATATACACTTACGCTTTTTCCCTTTATTCCTTTACCACTATTTTATATTGTTAATTGTAGTTATATGTTACGATATTCGTTTGTATTTATAATATTGTATATTATGTTGTACTGTGAGGCGGCGTTAACAGTAGCGACACCGTTTGTCAACTATTGCTGCTGTTTACGAACAATATCATCTTTATTATAAGCTTTTATTGCACTTTTCAATGTATTTTTGGTATATTTGTATGTTAGTATATTTGTTTGTTAAGTGTTCGGGTCAAATCTTGCTTAATTGGACTCACTTCTACTCACTTCACTTCACTTCACACTACTGAGCTAAAATTTTGTATTAAGTTTCTATCCTGATGACAATGCATTTTTGTGTTAAGCATGACATTATACTACGTTCAAGATGGGCTCCAGACTAGGGAACTCCTCAACGGTTAACAATACGGTTATGAAATTTTGTGTATTTCTTTGTATTAGGGATCTATAATTAAATCTTGTGTTTTTAAATATTTTAATAAATTTTGTTTTTACAATTAAAATATACTACAATACGTTATACAATTAATTTGATTGATACTATATACAATTAATTTAATTGATACATTATTATACAATTAATTTGATTGATTCATCATACAATTTAGTTGAAAAATTGATTTTGTTTGACAAATTATATAATTACTAAGTTTAACATTACATGATATCGGCGACGGAAAACAATAAGGACGCATTTCTTTAAACAGAATATAGAATTCTGTAGTCTTTTTCTAATGACTATAATGCTTGGAAATAATACACATCCGTGGGTGGTTCAGATCACGTTCGGTCTTTGTAATAAATTTGTTATTATATGTACTTTTTAAAAGATTTCCAGCGGAGTTTCCTTTTGTCGTTTGTTCTTCTTTTTATTTTTTCATGTTACCGAAACGGTGGTGGCTTCAGCAAAATCACATTCACAAGTGTATTGAACATACTTTCACGAAAAAAAATACTTTACTCTGTCTTTAACCCATAAATTCGACCATAATGCGCTTGGGTGGTGCCCTGGATGGTTAAGATTTACAAATCAACCCGGCAGATAGTGCTGTAGTCATTATACCGATTTGGCTAGTTTTATTTTTAAATATTTGTTGTAGTTCAGGGGAGGTTTAAGAGGTAAAAAATATAAAAAAAAGTCTAGCGGTACGAAGTTCGCCGGGTCAGTTTGTTATGTATAAAAATATTACAGTATCATGAATGTATAGATAGTAGTGTCAATGAAAATTCGACTTTTTGACATATTGAATTAAGGTAGAGTTTCGAACGCCGCGAGGATCTCTTGTTAACATAATTAATATATATTTTTGTTATTTCTCCAGCTGACTCAGGGAAGCCGATTCATTAACCATCATTACCTGCAGGGCGGCAAGCAGAAGACACAGGAGTCCAAGTAACCAGCGGACGGACAGACATAGATCAATTGTTATATGTATGTATATTTTTACTGTATCTAACTTTGGCCGCAACGACGGCCGTAGAACATGTATATATCTCCAAGGAATGTTAATGACTGCAGGGACAAACGGTACTTACGATTATTTGTATTTTACAGCGAGACTAGAAATATCTTTAAAAGGGTACTCACGATGAAAGACTTCCAGATGGTTTAAGTAGGTATGTACGAATTATTGATATCATTGAGAGCGGCTCAGAATGTGACAGGACTAATAAAACAGGTGAAGGGTACCCACAATTAGCTACCGACGAAATGTTTATGACTTGGCATTTTAATCATGAAGATTTGTATACTCTGAGTCAATGTTAAATTGTAGTTGAAACTTTGATGGAAATTCCACTATTAAATATAAATATGATATGTTCTGCATATTGTACCACGCTGCTCCAGCGTTTTTTAGTCAGTAAGGACCTCCATTGAGCTACTACATAAAGCATTGACAACAGCTTAATACACACACAAGAAATATTATTAAGAACTGACTAGATGTTCAAAATGTTGGGTAATGAATATAATCGTTAAATTAAAGAACGGCTCTTAGTATAGAATCTGTGTACAAAAACTGTACTAAGGGATGATTTAAGTAGCCATCAACGACTGAGTAAAGTAGTGAGATAGGCTGATATAAACTGATATCAACAATGATACAAAATATCCTTGCAGTCATAATTGGTATACAACGTTAAGAATCATGGCAGAATTCATACCAGAAATAATGGAAATAATTACTCAGTTTACAATTAATTAATATAATTTCAGAATTAATTTAAAGCATTCAAAATATTTTTAAGATATCGAGATGATTTTTTTTTATTACCACTTAAACATTTCTGGACGAATCGTTCTGTCTATGAGAATAGGTCTTGGTGACAGCTGACAGTCCACTTATTATCTGTGATAATGTGACAGCCAATGTCAAAAATCGACAGGTCAACCATTGTTGTCCAATATTAATTGTCTCTGACAAATAACCAACGATGGCATATGGGTGATGAAAAATTAGAACAACATTTTTGATTATAGAAAATTCATATCTAAAAAAAAATAAAGTGTAGAAATTGTTTTACAACTATAACAAAAAATATTCAAAATTATTTTGGACACCCATTATTTTTGGTACGATTTAATGTATGAAACTTGCCATGAATCTTTAAGTAAGTTTAGAATAAAAATATTTATAGTTACACAAAAATAATCCATATGACATTACAATTTTATTATATTTCACATAACTAGAAAAGTAGAATGATTTATAACATCAGATAACTAGGTATGATAATTATGTAATATTAGGTAGACTGGATATAGCAGGTATTAGATAGATTATTTTAATAATTATTCAGATTGTTGTCATTAGATTATAGAATTTATGTGCCTTGGTATTTCGTCAGACAATTAATTTAAAATAAAAGTTTAAATAAAAAAAGTGAAGTCTAAGTTAGATAAAGGTCTGCTCATACGTGCAAAACGAAAATATTGTTTTTTTTTTGTGTATATGTTCTTAGAATATACTAGCCTACCTCCTATAGAAATATAACACCAAGTGTCCGCACGAATGTACACTTATATATTATTGTTGAATTACCAACGAACTACGAAAAAGTTTCAAAAACATGTAAAATATACCGTAATTTTGTATGGAATAGCATATTCATTGTGCATATTGATGTCTTCGATTATGTATAGATAAAATATTAAAAACTGCTTTTGATATATCAATTGACACAGGTGTTTAACATAAAATATTAATGACTATATGCTATAAATTTTATGTAATATACAATCTTGTACGGCAGGTACCATAACATAAACTGATTGATCAACGTACATCAGAAACGTCTGGGTGTATGAGCACGCAGGATTCCTATACGACGCGAATTAAACAGGATTTTTGGAAATTCATCCCCTAAGGGGGTGAAATAAAAGTTCAAAGGCTGTATTAAGATCCAAAAGTCTCGAAGCTAGAAGTATGTGTAAGATTAGACTAAATATGAAATACCTTCTAAAATATCGATCAGTTCTATAAAATAATGACAACAAATGTATTTTAAAATGTAGAATGCATGTTACACTGCCATTTAGAAAAATAATATTGTTTTAATATTACTTTTATTTAGTTCAAAAAAATATTTTAAAACGCGAAGCAGCTTAAAGGTTAAAGTGATTTGTCATATTAAGTTTTGTATCTAAAAAAATATTACCACGAGTAGTGAAGTATTTACTACGTATTATAATTAATTTGGTCTTCCAGACAATGTTAAGGTTATTTTAATATCGGCTAAGAGGTGTCATATGAAAATATTGAACTCTGCTTTTTTTTACCATTCATAAAGTTAGCGCTTGGCTACGATTCCACCTGATGGTAAGTGGTGATGAAATCTTTGATGGCAAAGCGCACTAACTTTGTGGAAGCTTATTCACTCTTGACTCGAAAACATTTACATTGTAATGAGTTACACAAAAACAGATGTATCTCCGAAAATAATATATATTTTTTAATTCCGGTCGAGAATGTAATTTAATCACAGTTTGTTACAATTTATAATGATTAATTATAATTATCTAATTTAGTAATGTTTATAATTGTAAATTATATTTTTTTGTAATCACAAATACGTTATTGTATTGTTTATTTTACATTCATTGTTACTGTGATTATATAAGACGCCTAAGTAGATAGTAGAATATTCATATTAAATTTGATAATTAGTCTAATTGCAATATTAATACAATAGGATTGTTATTAGAAGTAGAAAGCACTATATGATCGGTCACTCACATGAGCTTTAAGGTGGGTTTTCGATAAATGCGAAAAGCGACAGACTATCGTCGCAACAGTAGAACATTATCAGGGGATCTAGAATATGCGATGGTAGTCGTAAAATCTTAGAACTGTATCTAAATATTTAAGAATAGTTGACAAATTGGAAGTAGTAGTATTTTTGGGTCAAGGAATATTTAAATATGATTTCGTTTAATATTGGAAAATAAACGAAAGATAACAGAGATATCTGTCTTCTTCGCCATTTTATTATTTCGTTATTGTTTGTCAAGTATAAGGCGCCTATTGTGCTTAGTTATAATGTTTTACACTAGATGGCGTTGAGCAAGGTTTCTAAATTTAAGTGGGGGGAGCCATGTGTGTGATCTTTTCAATATAAATGGTTGTTGTGGCCAAAGCGATGTGATGTGTGACGTCACCAATGTGTACAAAGCTATATTTTTCGAATATTTATTGTAACGATATCAAAATATACTCTGTTGATCTGTTCCGTGTTGTTTGTTTTATTTCAAATCTAACTATAATTCTAGGTTTAGGTCAGGGGTCAGCAACCTTTTGAATTAAAGGGCCAATTTTAAATTTGAGTTTTGGTAGAGGGTCGCACACAGACTATCAATATATATATATATAATCAAATCTACTTAACGTTTTAGAGTTACTATGTAATGTTATTATATATTTTCTCAATTTTTTGTTTGTGGGTTTGTCCTTTATAGGACTGAAATGGTAGGAGATAGAGCACTGATGTCTTTAGTTTATTCAGAATTCCCTGGAATAGACTTTGGTACCAAAATTATATCGATTGGACACATGGTTGGTGTGTTGATACGTAGCAACTCGTGTTGGGGGCATATAGTTTGATATGTTTTGTTAATGCCATAACGGAAGCTTATGAAACTGCATAGTTACTACGACACGTATTTACTATATTTAACCATTTCAGTGCAGTTAATTATTGTAATAGAAAGTGTTTAACATAAAAAGGAAATGCCCAAATTGTTTCATTGGCTTTTATACATAGGAGCCATTAATATGTCTTTATACTCTATATAAATACTATAAAGCTGAAGAGTTTTGTTTGCTTGAACGCGTTAATCTCAGGAACTACTGGTAAGATTCGTGTTTTTTTTAGTGTAAGATGACCCATTTATTGAGGAAGGCTATATATCACGCTAAGACCAATAACAGCGAAGCACAAATGAGGAATGTTTCAAAATCGAGGAATTTTTTCCCATTGACAGCTTCCGATGCGTGCGTTGCGTAAACGGTTAAAGTTAGGCAAAATTCATATACGACAGAAGCGATGTCGCGGGTTAAAGTTAGCGTTAGCTCAAAGTAACTGTTCCACGCAGACGAAGTCGTGGGCGGAAGCTGGTTCGTGATATATTCCGAGATATGTCCTCAGTCTCACCTTTTTCAAACCTATTTTAACTATTGTATCTTGTTTAACTACGAGGTGTCTGTTATTTCAGGCTGCTAAGTACTTTTGGATAGTAAAGATAAAGTTACTACTTTGTTATTGTAACTTAGATTGAATAGTGTAATTTAACGCACCTAAAATAATAACATGGGACCTACAGCTTATCGAGACGTACCCTTGTTAATTTTATTCAACAAAAATATATATTTGGGATCTTCTGTTATGTGAACAGGCAGTATGTAGACGAATTTCGTTAGTACTCCTTTAAAAATACATGTACTCATTTTATTGAATATCTAGATGCATATTTTTTGTATGCCATTAAGAAATAGTCGGTTTCAAAATATATGCTTATATGCGTACCAAAATATATAACAAATAGTAGGTTCCAATATGTATAGTATATCTACGCTAATTTTGTTTATCTATCAGCAGTAGGAGTTTTTATAATCACTTCAATGTGAAATAACATGAACAAAGCCCTCATGATTGCGGTCAGTAGAAATTGTAGCGTAGTAGTAAGTATTGGAGTATACAAATTGTATGTGATGCGTCACACATACAAATATGTATATGTAGGTACGAGTCTGTCCTAAGACCCTTTTGTTAATGTCATTGGGGTCAGTGTACTTGTATAGTGACATTGGTGATGTAGATACTACATGGTAAACTCAAGTATATAGTAGAATCTCTCTTTCCTTAATGATAATTTCTTTAATTATATTTTTTAATGATAATTTCTTTAATGATAATTTCTTTAATGATAATTTATTTAATGATAATTCCTTTAATGATATTTTTTTTAATGATAATTTTTTTACTGATAATTTTTTAATGATCATTTTCTATAATAATATTTTTTTTTATGATAATTTCTTTAATAATACATTCTTAACATTACTGTCTATTTCTTCAATTTTTTTAAGCGTGCTGGTTAATGACGAGATAAATTAATTGAATTTAAACACTAGGTATAAATGAGAAGCATAAAATATCAAAGAGTATACTTTGCGTTTTTTCAAA
>DWJZ01005313.1:0-14211 GCA_018249125.1 Asbolis capucinus | reverse complement strand
ATTGAGCATTTTCTATCGTTATAGAGAGTTATGGTTATATGGAGTGGATGAACAATATGTGGGTTTTAACGTAAACCACTTTGTGCTCACTTCTACTTTATAGGGAGTTTATAGTTATAAAGAATAACGTTATAAAGAGTTTACACAAAATTTGTTAAAGGTATAAGAGAATTTAATATCCGATATACTGAATGCAGATACATCACAACATTTTGCAGAACGCCAGCCAGCGTTGTGTAAAACATGGTAGCCACAAAATGCATAAATTTAAACAGACGAGGATGCGTTTCTTTAGCCGCACGTCGGTTGGCTAGCTAGCAGTAACGCTAAACGGCTAGCTAATTATGCGGACTCACGATCTGCTGACCGAACCTCTGTCTGAATTAGGACATTAGTTTAGGAACTATTTTGAACTAGCCTTCGCTTCGTTTTGATAAAGCTACAGACCGTGGACGCGAGTTTTGGAATCGTCGTATCTTTTTAAAGGGAAATTATTTGTGATAGTTAGGTCTGACAGGTCACAACGCTGCTTTGTTTGTATAGCACATTCCCATAAGTCTACAAAATCTTCCACCGAAGGTTGCAACAGATCTCAGCAGTAAGGTCGTCTTTTGTTGACTTTGCATTCATATTTACCTTATATTTCTTGTATGTTTATTGGCGTGCAATAAAGTATATTGTATTGTACGTGAACTACGGAACCCTACATTACGCTTAGCTTAAATCACACTTGGTTGGTTTTTTTTTGTCAGTGGTATAAAGAAAACAAAATAAATATGAATCCAACGGGAATAAGGATCCGCTTATTTAAACGAACACTCTTTGAAACACTCACAGAAAATAATGTGATTGAACGAAGTTGACTAGACTAGATTCTGGGCTCGGGTTTCCACTCACAATGTGAAGGGTACAGGCCAGAGTACGCTGGTGTTTCACACACCTTATGCTTACGAAGAACTCGAAAGCGCAGGTTTCCTCACGATATTTTCCTTCGCCGTACCGAGTCATCAACTTCTGATACGCATATAACTTTGAAAATTAGGTGCCCGCGCAACAGGATTCCTAGATACTATACATATATTGGTAAAAACTGCACTCAAATCGATAAAGGCGTAGCAGAATTTAGAACAAACGCACAGACAAGCAGACAAAATAATTTGTGAATCAATTCCGTTAAATACCCTTGGTGGATCATAGGTTTCTTCAAAAATTACTTTACGAAATACTTGAACGCATAAGATCAATTATAAGGCCAGGGCAGATTTTAGAGGATAGGCCAAAATCAGGTGATGTTTCCTTTTCTCAAGATACATCTGTTGCAGAGCTCTCTGCGTGCTTCGGAGGCTGACAAGCATCGTATGATGGACAGGATCGTTAAACTGGAGGACGAGCTGAGAGCGCTAAGGTTGACCAATGGGTGAGTTCTGTTTAGAATTTAGCCGACAAATAAGCAGACGAGCTACCGCGTAACAGGTGTAGAGCGTTGTTTTATCAGGTTTAAAAGTTATAGCATGTGTTAGTAAAGCTAAATTTAAAGCTAAATTAATTAAAAGTAATTATTACTGCAGATACTGTTATCTTTTCTAGAACCCCGTTTGGCTTGAGTCAGCCGCCAAACAACCCGTATTCCGGCTGGGGGCTTGAGAGCCAGTTCCCCTCTTCTTTCTTCTTCTTTTTTCCCCTCCTTTATTCATCCTCTTTTCCATTTTTCTTCTCCTTCTAGAAGCGACAGATCACCTCATTCCTGGCACACAATGCTTTAGTGACATCTCAGCCCAGTGTTTCTCATGTTCATAGGCGCTGATGATGATTTTCCATCAGATGACTGCCTGCTCGTTTTTCCACCTAACACTTAAAAAGTAGCTTGATCTAGCATCTCCTTTACATGACCAATTTTAGATGAGAATAATCTGAAAAGAGTCACTTTTCATTCTGTGCTGATATTACCTTTGAATAATTGATAGGTGTGTATAGCGAATAATTTAATGTTTTTGTCACCAGAATCGATTCTACGGAGAATCGAATGACGAATGGCAACGTCGAAGACCCGGAGACGGAGAGACAACGGCTGCGGAAGGAAATAGCTGAGATGAGGAAGGCCAAACAGAACGCTGATGAACATGCTCTTAAGTGAGTTAGATACTGTAGTAGAATATATAACATATATATATATATATATGTTATATATATATATATATATATATATACAGTACTTTTATGAGTAAAATTTGTATCTAGTTGAAACAAAGATTTAGAAAACTCGATGTTCGCAGTTATACGCTAATATGACATAGAAAATATTTTCTGAAAGGTTTAATGGGCCTTTGTGGGTTTAATTTTTTTATAATCATTGCTTATAAAATATGTTATTGTTGAGAAATTTACTAAACGTTGTTACAATAAAGGGCATCACTAATTTATTAACCCGGCATCCGACCAGCTACGTCTCGTCTTGTCCGTTTGGGAGTTTTTGTAAAAAACTCGAAAAATATACACTCACATCTGTCTACTCCGTAATTTTACCGAATAACCGTGAAAGCAAGTTAAATTGGCCGTTACAAAATGAAAGATGACGTGGGAATATCGTGAACTAACTTCTCGTTCTAATGTATCGTTCTAACGTACTGCCATCAGAAGTTAGTCGCAAACTTGTTGTTGACGCACTAGCGTATGCCGGAACAATAAACGAGTGACGAGTTTTTAAGCACTTCTGTCGTTCCAGACTCGAACGTCTAGTGACGCAGCTCCGTTCGAAATTCAACGGCATGCAGTTAACCGCGAACGGTCCTGATTCGTTGCCGAGCGACGCCGAACACGACCCGAGCAAACACGAGCGCGCCCGCCGTATCAGCGGTAACTCGAGCAACAACTCAACCGTAGTATTCGGCCCGGTGACGGATTTGTAGCGACTGGATATAAGACATTTTGTCTTATACGTTGCCACGGATTTGCTCCGGTCTATCTTGGATAGGGTTCTCTAAAGTCATCAGCTGTTTATTGGAAAGAAAATTTCTAATTGGACTCTCGTAGTGCTAAGCTTTGGTAGTCAAAAGAGTGTTCATCTATTGATATCATGCGAGGTGAAATAAGTGTGTATACTATTAATGTTTTGAATAACCATTATAATACTTTAACAACAATAATCAGTAGCAGAACCAAACAATAATTTATAATTGACTGTATAAACGCTTAAACTTTTCCTATCAAAATGCTCTTTTTTAAGCTAGGAATTCTTTAGTAACTTGTAGTAGGTACCAGTAGTGTTGCGTAATAATATATAAATTAATAGTAATTATTATTGTAACTGTAACCTTCAAGATATGGTAATGGTGACTCTTTAAATATTTATTAACAAAAATGACAATATTTAACTAAATAATTAGTAAAATATTTTATATTATGTTATTAGTACCTTCATTGGCAGTAATTAACATATAGTACTTACATAATATGAGTATGTTGCAATTGATATACACACTTTCGAAACAGTACATAATAAGTAATAACATACATTATTACACGTTTGCATAGTATATTTATGTATACGGCTATTTGTCAATACACTTATGTCAAGATACGTACTCGACTCTAAAGATTGTTGGCTTTTGCAATTTTCAACTAATTTGCTTTTGACACCTCCGTAGCGCGTATGTAAAAATGTTAACGTTTTGCCACAGAGTAACTACGATCTAGCTGCATCAGTAAATACTGATCATAGAGTAATGAATCAATACAAATTTAATTCATGATATGTATTGTTTGGAATTGAAATGCAGAAATATATAAGATTTTTTGTGTTTATTTTAACAAATATATTATAAATATTTTTATAGCATACTTTTAGTGTATGTGAGGGTTAACAGGCAATTAAGAGAAACATTACCGATACATATAAAAATCTTAAAATAAGCTTAACACAAGACTGTCCGATTTTTTCAAAGCCTATTTATTAATACATTATAATCCTCCTAAATATCTAATCATTAAAAATATGAAAAACTAAGAGAACTTTTATCTAAATTTAGATAAGGCTGAATGATGTGGCGCGAAAGTACAGCTGTTTAACACCAACTAAAGATTGATTTTTTGTGATATATTTTATTCTTGTGTGATTTGTTTGTAACGAGTTTGAGGGTACTTTTAAAATTACTGTGTTTTGTTTGGAAGTTCGACTAAGATGCACCGATATGACGCGCCGAACATAAATTATATTGATTTTTATACAAAATTTCTGCGTATCTTAATTTTATTTGTTTGTGTTTATTTAAAACCAATATTAACCAATTGAAAACATTGTTTGACACCAATTTGAGATTGTATTCTTTTAATTTTGTAAGCGGAAAAATTAAAAATGGAGATTAGACTTTCTAATTGACTGAAAATAGTGACATCTGGTGACTGGAAAAAAAATTATAACCCCAATTTGTTCTCTATTACAGGGAAAACCTTTTTAAATTGTATCTATAAGAAAAGTTAATAATTAACTAAACGATCATTATATATTTAATCCCGGTGCTTTATATCAGCTAGACGTTTGAGCCTTCTTTTGCATATTTAATAATTAACTATTTTGAAAGTAGTTTTTGTTAAAACTGAAGACTAACAAACAACTTTTGATTGTTTTCAAGTAAAATCACTTCAAAATAGTTTTTATCCGGAAAAATATGTTTTCTCGAGTCGAGTAATTTGAAAACAGTTTTCGAACGAAATATTGATGGTAATTAAATCTATACTCGGTGCAAATTTGATCTGGAATTATTTCCATATAAACTGTCGATTTTGGAAAAAAATTCAGATTGAATTTACACCGAATATAATTCCAATATTTACTATTTAGGATTGGCTGGCAAAAGAATTACTGTACGAGATACATCAATACAATTACCGAATTTTATGTGGTTTTCCTCGTATTCTCTTTTGCGTATAAAAAACATGATTTTTGAAATGGTTTTTATAATTTTTTTCACATTTTAAGAATTTTCTGTTTAAAAGTCTAGCTGGACCATGTTGCTAATCATTCTTTATTTTAATAATTTTATTAAAATCGAATTTATTTTATAAGTAAATGTGCTCTCTATTATGTTTGTTGTTTTGAGAAAAAATATGATTGGGTTTTTGTGTGTTTTTAATTTATAGGTTAAAAGAAGAGTGTTGTGTTGTTGAAAATAATTGTGAATTCGTCTTATTTTATTTATTGCACTGTGACTCATTTCATGTGTGTTTTTCTTACACAATGTATAATGCACCTTTTGTATTAGTTAATAAGTCTGTAATCGCTTTATGCTTAAATTAAGGACATACATTTATTGAACGTATTGTCCGAAATGATTCATTTGATATCTCGCCTATTTACAAGTTTTGTTACATTTCTATGCTTAGATATGTCTAAAGGTAGGTTCGATTTTAAGATTGCAAATAATTTTGAACCCTATTAATAATTAGGTTAATATACAAAATGTGACTTTCTCAGCCTCGTATCTCAAAATATGTTTTTTATTATTACTTTAAAGTAGTATTGTTATGATGATAAAAAAATATTAAAATAGTATTATTAAGTTGTTTAAATTATATACTATAAACTACTATGCAACATAATACCTCGGCCACGATTGGAAAGAATTTTCGATTGACTTGAGTTTGTATTGTAAACATTCTTTTCTAATCGTCACCTATAGTCGGTGCAAATTCAATCTCGATTTTTTTCCATACAAAATCGTCAAGTTTGTATGGTAAAAAATCCAGATCGAATTGGCGCTGAGTATAATTATTTATTTGATAATACTATTATAGAGAAATAATAAAAAAAATATATTTTTTTTGAGTGCGAGGTAGGAATAGTAAGACAACGATGTCATTTTTAACCTATACCGATTACCTACGGACACGTCTGTGCTACCACTGACGGTATCTTAAGGTGCGGCGGTGTGCACACAGACCGTTGGAAACCGCCTTTACAGGAATGTATGCTTTCAATCCATTAATAGCCCATTACTGAGCACCATTCTCCTCGACTAAGGACGCGTACACCGTCTCTGCTTCAGTGCGGATTGGCGAAATAAATATATTCTATATCTACTAACAATCAAGTATCGTAATATTATAATAAAAATAAATAATTAGACATATATCATCCCAATTTTGTGCTTACACTCAAAGCAATTGAAATTATAAATGCTTCGAATATAAAGTGCATAATATTTCATATTTTAAAATAGTTATGTTCACTAACCACCGACGTCACACTAGCATAGACTGATTTTACTAATTTATATAATAATGTAAGTAACATACCAAATTCGAGATTAGTACTTATACTCCTGATATTAATAAGTAATTAGAAATATTTAATTTATTATGTTAACTGCCGCTTTGCTGTTGTAGATAAACAAATTGTTGAAATGTATTGAAGAGTAAATTTATTATATGATGTGCTAGTTACTCCATCCATCCATCCCTTGAACCGTCACTCCCTACATCCATCCATCAATAACCGCATATCATCCCTCTCCATCCAAAAAGTCCCAAGCGTAACACAATGAAAGTTAATATGATCCTCAACAATTTGTTTTAAAATAACATCAACTTAAAACAATATTCATATTGTATTGTTCATGTTTGTACACCTAATAATTAAAATTTAATAATTGGTGCCTTATTATGCAACTCATATCCGCCCAAGATTTTTTTCATATTGTTTTTATGTGATTTCAAATGTTTTTTTTATTATTCACTTGGTTTGTGTCACTGATTTATTTTTGTTCACAATGTCTTAGTATTTAATACCGTACTGTTTTTAATAATACTCATTTTGTTTTGTTGTACACAATAATCCTGATTAAAATAATTAATGGCGGTATGAGAATTATTTTAATAAATCATTTTAACTTATTTTTGTTGTTTTTTCTTTCACGCTCAGAATAAAGACTATGAAATATTTGCGCCACTTGTTTAATTTTAGGATTAGTGTCTTATAACAAAACTAGCTGACCCAGTCAACTTTGTTCTGCCAAAGAAATTATTTTTATTGGACAACTCACATATGTAGTGTTACGGCATATGAATTACAATATTTTCATTGGTATACACATAAACATCGATTGAACTGCTTCCGAGATAATTTATCAGTTATCGACCGGGATTAAAAGTTATTAATTCCGAATACCGTTATTAAAAAATAGGGGATGATGGTAGAAGGTAGTAGATTCAGGGTTCTATATATCTTTAATGCCACATAAAAATTATAAAAATTTCTGTCCGAAAAATAAAGAATAAATTTGGGGTGAGACAACTTTATCACTCTAAGGGATGAATAGATAACGACTGATTCCGATACCTACTAAGTGTGATTATAAAATTTCATCAAAATAGGTTTAGCTGTTTCGGAGGAGGTATGGTAACAAACACAGACATGAAATCTATATAGATTGTACTATTTCACTACGTAGTACTTAAGAGAATTGAGTATTACAATAATGTTCATATAGCGCGTTTGAGCTTTTGTTTCCTATGACGAAATAAATGTATTTCATAACAAAAATGTATTTTTGAGATCCGAGATTGAGAAAATAAAATGACATTAATCATTTTCTCATTAATTTATTTGATAACACAAAAATATAAGGAAATTTCATAGCTGAAGACGTCATTCAACGGGATCAAGGTTGGTAGATTCCCGTGTACATTTGTTAGTGTTAATTAAATTAATTTGTCATGTATTGAATTTTAGACTCTTCTGTAGTGCTGTTATTCAGTTAAGATATTTGATAAATTTACGAGTTTTTCCTCGCAGACACTACAAAGGAAGGTTTGAGTTTTTCATTATAGCGATATAACGCTTTTTATTCACATTCTTCGATCACATGTTATTACGCCGCGGTTGATTTAACCAAACGGGTTAATGTTATAATAATGATCAGTTCAATTGCGTTTTAACCCTAACCTTACGGATGTAATTTATTCGAGAGTGAGACAACAGGGGCATTGTTTTCATTATTTTTGAGCGTTTTCAATAAAAACAGTAAAAGCGCAAAAGGGCGGGCGACACGCGCGCGCGTGGCGATCACGTGTCGGCGCCATCTTGCGGGATGGGTGGGAACTTCCGTACGCGTCATCGAACGTGTTGTGGGAAAAATTGACAAGGTGGAACTTTAATTGCGTACTTCATTTCTTGGGTGACAGCACATTAGTAATGCTTTTGGTAATTAAGGTAATACCATCTTGGTAAAATTTCATCTTACATTTTATGTATCTGAATTTAATGTTCGATGTTCCCATGGTGAAAATAAATAGTTCACGTTTGACATCACGTGGTTCGTCTGCTTGTTTAACGGCTATTCCCTTAAAATCAAAACATAAACTGGTACTCATGATATGTAGTTATAGACCGATATTTCGACCCAGTTGTTTTAATCGGGGTCATGGCTTATCGAGCGAGTAAAATAGTACAAAATCCGTGATTGACTTTAACCCGTTATAAACATTGGTTTCAATTAAATATACCCATAATAAGCATGAGTTTCTCTTCGTTGCTGAGGAGGCCTAGAGCATATTCCACGAATATGGATTGGTGGAGTTCGAGATTAGTGAAGTATAAAATCATACAGGTCGGTTGGTCTAGTGATTAGGGAACCTGGCTGCTACACCGAAGGTCGTGGGTTCGATTCCAAGTCAAGTCAAACTTTTCTGTGATGAGTGATGTTTGTCCTGTGTGTCTGGATGTAAAAATCTATATATGTATGTATTTAAAAATATATATGTATGTTTATCAGTTGTCTTATCACCATAATACAAGCTAACGCTTAGTGTAGGGTCGGACGGCCGTGTGTGAGATGTCCCGAGATATTTATTTATTATACTTATTATGTAGGTACTACACTATCATTTTTTCAGGTATTTTATAGAGGCAATTAAAAGTTCTACCAGATAAGGACACTGGTAGTGCTGATGACTCTACCGATAGGCACTTTTTTTTCAATTAGCTTGAATTTAAGTCAGCATAATAAATATTTCGGGGTCTGCCAGGCAGTTCGGAGCTCAACTTTTAAGACCCGGGTTCGACTGCACTTACTGCCCCAGTATCAGGGTGAACCACGGATTTACAAGCAAGACGAAGTTGAACTGAACCCCAGCGTGTTTTCGATTCGTTTCCCAGGTTTATTTTTTAATATTTGAGCGTGGGTGTACACGCAGACAGTGATCAAATATTCAGTCGACCACAACGGACAAATTGGGCACAAACCAATGGCGGTCGACTCATGTCGCTAAAAAGCGACGTCATTAATGAACATGAATTAATCACACTTGTCGATTGTTTACTAGTGTTGACTGTATTTAGGACGATATCGACAAATTATATGTAAATTATATATAAATGATTATTTGACTTACGAAAATAAAATATTTGCATATAAATAAAATAGGTTAACCTTAGAAATTATTTACCGCTTTTTTCTGCATTGCTCATTATAGAAAATTACAGTAAAGATGAGAGTTTTCATTTTAAAATTGACAAAATAATTTGTTACTTAAATCACCATTCAGGGAAGTGCCAAAAATTACTTTTTATTCGGTACTACTCTTTCATGTTCCTAGATCTTATTGTCTCGTTCCCTCTTGCCGCGCATATACACATGCCTCAGCTTTTGTCCTCGCAATTATCAGAGATAAACTAAATTAATTATGTCTTAGATGTAGTTAAAGTAAGGTAAAGGTATATAGATGATGATCGCCTGTATTCTCTGCTTCCAAAAACACTTGGTGCTAAAAGATATTAAAACTGGACGATATTTACGACTCTATAACGAAAGTAGAGAATAAAAGGTGGTAACTCGAAAATAGACTAATTTCGAATGAAAAAAGATATCAAGGATGGAATCGCAACTTATATGCAAAAAAATGCGTTAGAATCGTTAAACCTACTAATGTTATAAATGCGAAAGTTTGCGAAGATGCATGAATGTTTGTTACTCCTTCACGAAAAAAATACTGAACGGATCAGAATTAAACTTGGCACAAAAATAGATTATAGCATAGATAGACATAGGCTACTTTTTATCTACATAACACACGAGCGAAGCCACGGGCGGACCCTAGTTTGTTATACATTTAGTACCATGCAACCTACCGCGTCCCTATTCTGATGAATATTGTATGTTGCAATTTGTATAATTTGATTAAACCCCACCTGCCGCGGCCGTACCGCTAGCCTCAGACGAGGGCGTCCCTACAACACGTCCGATTTTACAATAGCTTCCATTCGATGGTAAATTATAAGCGGTGATTGAATGTGTTAATCATTTTAGTATCTGATTAAATTAATTTATCCATAAAATTGTTCGACGTGGAGGTGTCCATGGTACCGCTGTCTGTTGAAACGTAGAAATAATATTCTATAATAAATATTTAATAATATATCCCGCTGATTTTTGTACGTAGCAGGTTGCATTAAGGTATCTTATCCTTGTCTATATTTATATCTTGGTCTATGGCTCTATAGATGTCCATCGGTATTTAAATATATGAAAAAAATATTATGTATTTATTACCACAATATAATGTATTTATTACCATAGGTTTTATTTATATTTCTAAATGTTTATGTTGAGTGGCGGATTATACTGAAACGAAACAGTTTGTGGTAATGAATTTTAAGTAGAATGTAGGAATTATTTACTAGAGTAAGAACCTAATAGACTTCTAAGTAGTTATACTTTTAACAATATAGAGCTGTGTGAAAGGTGTAAAAGTTTCGATACAACACAATTTAACGATAGCCTAAAACTATATCACATAGTCATCATTATTCAAATGCATTTAACCACTAGCTATCTGCTTGTGCACGCTTATTTAATCAATCAAACACCCCTCAACTCGCTTATCACAAAGCCCATCCCGACAAATTACATATTAATACTGGCAACACTAAAAAACGGCTGTCAGACTGACAGTTATCAAAAATGCTGCGATCACTGAACGGAAATTGGCGCGCGCGCGTAATTATATTTTTACAAGTATTATTTTAATGTGTTAGGGTCGCGTGGGAGCATCGGAGGGTAAGAGTACAGGTAACAAGGGGTCTGGTAAAGGGATGAGGTTATAATGAGCTTAGTGGTATTGTTATGCGCAAAGTACCAGGTGTTTAGTCATTTTGAAATGATCGTGATCGAAGTTTAAGGCAGAAAGTTTTGCTCTTGAAAAAGATGGTCGAAGCTTTAGTTAGACAAAATATACAATACAATACAATATCTAAATCAAATTTAGTATTTAACTCTCTCTCAGCTCACAACTGAACACGGATCTCTCCACGACGATGACGACGCCTAGAGTAAGCTACAACGTTGCTATAGTTCGGATTGGTTGAGGAGTTAGCGGAAAAATAAACTTTTGTCAAATATATGCTAACCAACTGTCTATCTGACACTAACAACCGGGACCGACAGCTTTTTCGTCCTAGAAGGTCTCCAGAAATGTTGCCTCCGACTGTTACTTATGCATTATCCGACCGCGGCCGCAGTTTATTCACTCAGCGGATTACATGAGAAACGAAGGACACCCTTCGCTTTATTTTCTTTTATAATTTTTATAAAGGTAAGGTTATAAAAAAATTTGGACATATAGAGTACAACTTGTTTTTGCTAACCCTCCCTCGACGTGAGTCTATGTTTAAAATTGTGCAAATGCTTTTCGTGGGAAACCAATTTATATGGGAAACGTAACCTCTTCAATATTAATTAAGTATTTTTTTCAGTTATTATCTTCTAAGTCCGTAGTATAAACAAATCTGCTAAGTTAATACGCACCCCACGAAGTTATTTTTATTCGTTCTCATTGCGTGGATAATAAACTACCAGTTTAGTTGTAGATTTTTTTACGATATAAGACTTTATTGTACAGAGATAGAGGTTAGTAATGTGAATAAATTTATTCACGGATGATTATAACTGAGGTTCCCAAACTTTTCTGCTACATTTATACCCAAAACTCGTTAAAGTATGTAATAAATTGTAGCAAAAAAAATCTGATATTAAAAAACGTTAAGATGTATTTAAAGCCTGTCAAAAATTATAGAAAAAAAACCTTTTTGCTTTTTCTGTCAGCGTACTGGGACAAAACTTGGATAATTTTGAGAACCGTTGGTCCATAGAATAATATTTCGTTTGCAACTCGAACGCGTGCAGTTCGTTCTGAAACCGGTGATCCGTGGCCGCTGGAGTGGGCGCGGTTGTGCCACGCGCTTTTTATTTGCCTATAATATAATTAATTAAGTCCGTTCCTAATCGCGATTTGAGAACTTACTCACGATATGTTTTGATTTGATTTAAAAAATCGGGTGTATTTTTGTCTAAAGAATAGTTGATTAACTTTTGATGACAGTCCGGTTGGTCTAGTGGTTAGTGAACCTGACTACTACACCGGATTCAGGTTAGATTCCCACCCAGATCAAACTTTTCTGTGATAAGCAGGAATGTTTGTTCTGTGTGTCTGGGTGTCTAATAGAAATATCTATTTAAATATGTATTTAAAAAAGTATATATAGTTTATCAGTTGTCTGATCATCATAGCACAAGCTAACGCTTAGTTTGGGTTCAGATGGCCGTGTGTGAGTTGTCAAAAGATATTTATTTATTATTATTTATTTTCCTATCACTAAAAATAGGAAACCGTAGGCTATGAGCGTTTTATTACTAGTTCATTTAATAAAAAAATATATATACACCTTCATGAACTCTTCTCTGTTTCTCTCTTCTTTCTTTCTCTCCGGCCTTTAGTCATCCTTCTTTCAATTCTTCTGTCACCCGTCCTGGAGCGGTATGTTGATGTGCCTGGGGGCCATAAGTGTTATTCACCGGTTGCTGCAACAATTTACTTCTCTTCTTTGTCTGTAATGTTCGTTCTTGACGGCGACGCGTTAGTGACACCCCAGCCTGGTGTTGCTAATGCCCTTGGCGGTAATTTCTTACCATCACGTGACCAGTGTGTTCGTTAGCCTCGTAAAATAAAAAATAAATCTTTTTATTCACGACCGTACAATTTAGGAGTTACCACGATTAGGATTTGCGAAACTGTACTGAATCCATTTTTATATGGTGTATCAAATAAATTAGATGTAATAAATTAATAAATATCTTTGGACAACTCACACACGGTCATCTGACCTCATACTAAGCGCTAGCTTGTCTATGGTGATCAGACAACTGATAAACATACATATATATTTGTAAATACATAATTAGATATTTACACCCAGACACACAAGACAAATATTCCTGCTCATCACAGAAAAGTTTGACCTGCATGGGAATCGAACCCACGACCTTCGGTGTAGCAGTCAGGTTTGCTAACCACTAGACCAACCGGCCTGTCATGCCGAGGATTTGCCGTTCCGTTTCTTCTTTTCAATACAGCACCTAAAATACGTCAATAATAAAATAATATGATATTCATATCTGTATTACAACTTTCTACGTGAATAAATGAATTTGAATAAGGGAAAGAATCGGGTTCCAATGTTCACACTCTTAGCGACGATATTCAAAAACAACCAAAGTAATTCTCACTAATTATGGGATACATAAAAATATCAACGTGTACCGTGGGCATGTGATTTTTAACAAATTCGTTGCGGACCACCCAGGTTCTGTTTGGTTTGCACCCGTTTAATTGCTTAGCCAAACATTTAATAAGAGGCTTTTCTTGGCCAAGACTTCTTTTGTTGAGGCAGGTTATGTTTTTTATTTTGTAAACCTGTAAATCTTAGCAATCTTGGATTCGCTGTGCTGGTTGATAAGTGAAATGTCCTGGGTTCAGTTGTGTTATTTGTGACGTCCATGTCATCATGAAAATGCTACTTTTTACATATTATAGGTTAATGCTTGACTATAATGACACCTGATGATACTTGGCGATGTAGTCCTTGATGGCAAAGCGCATTAACTTGGAGTAAATTTTATGTCGGTTCAATCTTTAGTCCAAACCGATATCATCTGCTCTTCATCAAATCTTTCTTCTTATGCAAAATTGCAGTCTATATTTATCTATATAAAATGTAAAATTCATATAAAATGAATGTTTGTTTGTGAGTTTGTTTGTTTAATATGTAAATTCTGACATGGTAGGAGATAGAGCACAAATGTCTGTAACAACTTTGTTCAGAATTCTCTGGAAAAGGTTTTGTTGCTAAAATTATATCGGTCGGACACATGGTTGATGAGT
>DWJZ01005312.1:0-14211 GCA_018249125.1 Asbolis capucinus | reverse complement strand
TATCAATATCTACAAATAAATCCGTGATAGTGTATGTCTAACTGTTACAGTTTTCTGGTAACTGGTTCTTCCGAAGCTACGCGAGGGCAGTTTCTAGTTATGTATAAATCTATTTGTATAGATATGTATAAATTTAAATTTACAAATTATATTTATTGACCGACGAGAGATACGCAGTCAGTTCTTGTTATTCTGTGCAGTCAACTATAAAAATACAAACTCAAATCTATACAAGATTCGAACCATCGTCTATAATTCGAAGTCGTCACTCGAACACGGGTGACCAAATTAAAATTTTTATATAACAAATATATTTTAATATCTTCTTAAAATAATAATACTTGATTAGATTGGATATTGATTTGGCCAGTATTAAAGGCTCGTGACCCTGAACGTGGGAAAATTCGTAAAAATCTAAAATGGAAATAATGAACAATGAAGAAAGTTCTAGGCGCAAGAAATATCTAGGTAAGAAACGTGGGAACGCGTTCATGCGTCGTCATGTATCATCATAATACTATAGGTATTTAGGTCTGTACAGTCAGTTTTTCTCATCCGTACTAAATTTATAAACAACCCAGTGGATGACAATGTCACAATTGTGTTATAAATTGAGATATTACTAACGTATCAAAGCTACCCACAGCAAAAATCTCTTATTTTCTCTAATTTCAGGAGATAACCCCTGCAGTGCTTAAACAATACATACATACGTACATAATATCTCAAAGGTATAAAATAATACGTTGTTCAAATTAAAAACTTTTTAAATATCCATACTATAAGTTTGTGACGAATCCATTGAAATTAAAACAGACAAAACAAGATAGCCGCCTTCAGCCGAACACGAAACTTAATCACGAACGAATATTTGCCCATATGCCATACTACCATATTACCTTAAATTACCTACCACCTTAACGTGAATATTCGAAGAAGCGCAAAGATTTAGCTCTTGTACACATTCGCTGACTACAGACAATCAAACCCACTTAAACATAGAGCACTGTCAATCAACCACCAAGCATGATCGTGTTATCGACCAACACAGCTGTGTATAACTGCCACCATGATTCTCATCGTTTCATTGCTTTATCCAAATTATTTGAAAATTACGTAGGTACATTAAACCTTACAATGGTCCACCTTGAACGCAAAAATGACTGAGCTGACCTAACCTAGGAAAATTATTACAGACAATTATTCGATGATCGTGGCATTCAAAGACAATCATGGCCGAATATGTATCTGAACCATCAGAATATCAAACAAAAAGAATAGACACTCTATTGATGTTAGACCAGAGATAACTAGAGAAATAAATACCTATTGGATTAGTCTACCTATTTACCTATACTTATGTTTGATTGTGGTGACGGGCAACAGCTCATCTTTTGTATATTTGTGTAATTAAATAATTCTAGTTAAGATCAGTGTTGTTCTAATAGACTTTAAAACTATACAGGATGTGGGATCCAACTCATGTACAAGTAACCGTCCAAAGAGCTCGGGGATTGCTGATTAAAGGTAAAAACGGTACAAATAACTGTTTCGTTACAATAGCCCTCGGTAAAGAAAAATTTCAGACTTCCGTAAAACACAAAGCGACCGAGAATGTTGAATGGCTAGAGGAATGCGAGTTACGTATTCCATCCCAGGGTAATACAGCTGAAATTGTTCTTAAAGTTTTCGATGAAGACTTCGTTAAAGATCATTTATTAGGTCAAGTTACGATTCCGTTAAAAGAACTCGACGTATACGAACGTCCTAGGAACCGTTGGTACACTTTACGTGGTAAACAAGGTAAAGAAAATGATAAAAACAGGGGTGAGTTAGAAGTTAAAATCGGATTTACGGTGAAAGAAGGGAGCTTGAATGAACTTAGTAAGAAGGAAAAACATAAGTCGTCTATTTCAAGTATTGCACAGAATGTAGGTGGCAGCCTTATGAGTATTGGAAGCTTAGAGAAACGCAAAGGATTAAAGTCATTTGCTAAAAATCTTGGTTCTAAGATTAACCTCAGTAAAAAAGATAAAAAGAGTGAACAACCAGTCCCTCTCGGTGGCAGTATGGGCAATCTGAAAACCTCTACACTATCTACTCCAGATCATTCTACTCCTAAAAGACTGCCAGGAGAAGCAGACCCTGGTGTAATAAGTGAAGACGAGGATGAATTTGCTTTTGATGACTTATCTCACAAGAGTTCAGGTAGCTCTCTTAATGTGAATGTTGCAGTACCCCGTGGTGTGAAATACACACCATCTCCAGTCAATACTTCACTTGAAAACCTTGGTGGAGGAGAAATACTGAGAAGGTATACTTATAATAACTTACTCAGTACTGATAATAAACCTCCACCACCAAAACCACCAGTCCGGCTGAGTCTGGACACATTCACCGCACCACAACTCCCTGCCGAAGCTATAGATAAAGATGATGAATGGTCTCAAAAACTTTACTCTAATCGGAAATCTGTCAGTCAAACTATGATTGATAGAGAAAAATCATCCAGCCTTGAAAGAAATAAAAAACTAGACAGTCCAAGTTCTTTAAAGGAAAAACCAAGTCCTAAATTCTTTAAGAAATTTGGTGGTAATAGCAAACCAAAGAAACTCCTAGAAGAACGTATAATAGTAGGAGAAGAGAACATTGTTGAAGAAGATTCTATTAACCCAGCTTATAATAATATACCTAAATCTGTTATACAGCAATTAGATGGGAAATCAAGAGAAGACCTGATTTTAATGATATATAATTTGCAAAGAGATGCAGAGTATGAAAAGAAAAAAAATAAAGACTTGGAAAATTATTTAGATGAACTTTTACTGAGGGTCATGGAAACAACTCCAAGGATTTTACAAAATCCTTACGTTAGAAATAATAGTATGCATATCAGAAATAAGTAAATCCCTGTATTATAAACCAAACAATTAAAAATGTTTTTGAAAAAATTTAGCATTCCTTTATATGATGATTTTGTGTAATGAATATTTGATAAAAAATAAATACTCTACCTTATACAATATAATAGGAATATATTTCCTAAGCTTGTACTAATTGTTTAAGCACTAATAATGTAATTGTAAATCATCCATCCACCTGTTAAATTTTATTAGTTTATGCAACTCAAAGCATGTACAAAGAAAACTTTCTAATTTTAATTTCATTTTTAAAAGGATTTATCTACTACTAATAAAAAAAACAATATTAAAACCAGTGATATAATTTTCCAATAACAAATTGTGCCTTACTGAACCTGTGATAGAAATTAAATTCACTTATTATTTACATACAAAAATATATATTATTTATACATCCTAACGTAACATCAATGTTTTCTTCAAATGTCAATTCAATAGTGATCATACTCAATTAATTCAATAATTCTTATCATTTCTCATTCTAAGTTATGTAGTTCTATATTTAGTAGATTTTGGTGACCTAAAATATGTTATTGTCTAAACTTGGTGCCAAATTATCTTAATTTTTTGTTGTTTTGTTGGTAGTGATGATTTCGTCCAGGGAAATAAACATGCTAATATATTATGAGCAATAAGTGATTATTCAAACTATATCATGTGGAATAATGCATGTATAACTTTGATGAAATGCTACTAATGAGCATGAAAGTATGTTTTTGAGTATTCTTTTACCAAAATGAAAGTTTATTTTAAGTTTTATGTGAAATTTGATAAAGGTTTTCATTGTAAGATTATGCTTTTGACAAATATACCTAGGCAAATATGTAATGTGAAAACCTGTATTAGATTTTATTATTATATCATGGTTATATAGTGTTCAAATAGTAAAACAAATAGTTGGGATTGTGCTTAAATTATTAGTTGTTTTTACGAGGTTGTTTATACAAAATTAATGTTTCAAGTCTTAATTTAACCCATCAAAATTGAGTGAGAGTACTGTTAAAGTTTCATATAATTATAATCATGTTAGTAATAGATAATAGATTCCAATATTTATTTAGTTTTTATTGATAGTTTGATGTAATTAGTTCAAAACTAAATGGGTATTATCCATGTGCAATATAAATTGGTATCTTTATACTTATTGCTATATTGTGTACTACTGCCTAGTAAGACTCCTCATCAAATATCCTAGCTTCAAAAAGTTAATTTCAGTTTATACTTAACTACTTCAAATTATTTTCCCATGAACATTGTGATATCCACTATATTTTGGAGAGTTTGTATAAAAACATTAAAATAAATCTCATTATTGCATATGATTTATTACCCCTATTTACGTAATATTTAACATTTTAAGTTGAAAGTGTTATGAAAATTTGTTAAAATGTAGTGTTATATAAATTAATTTAGTGTAAGTTAAATTCTATTTAATTTTGTTCTAATACATATGTACATTGACTAACTTTCATATATCGAAATTAATACTTATAAAATATGGTGTGTAGAATGTCCACAGATTAATTACTTAAAAATGTTGTGGTATATTAATTTATTATTACTTAGTTGGTAATGCATTGTTTTCTTTTCATAAACTGCTTACTCTTATGTGATTTTGGGTCCTTTCTAAATTTTAAGAGGAAGTTAGGTTTATGTTAACTCATTTAGGGCATACATTACACATACCATATTAATGTATTCATTTACAAATAAATCGAAATGTTTTTAACAAGTGTTTCATTCGTTTTTATCCCTCATTTTGTAGGTTAAAAGTGACATTTGAATTCGTATATTGGATTTTTAAATCAACTTTGCATATGAATAGACAGAAGTCTAACAAACAACAACTATACTTTTATTTTGATTACAATCTGTGCGAAAAGATTAATTATCTACGATTCAGTACGCTAATATTATAGGAAGGTAAAATTTTAAATCTGATAGGGTAATATCAGTTGTTGATAAATTGCATTAAAGATAAACTTTACCGACGTCCTTTGCTATTCTGCTAGAAATTAATTAATTGTAATCATCTGTTGTAAACATTATGTATGTATGTTATGTACTTGTATACGTTATTAAAAATTGCCCTCGCTTCACTTCGAAACAACCAGTTACAAGAAAAAAATAGTTATTGTAACAAACATGTAATGTTGGGGTCCTGTATAAAACTGTAGCACATCACGATGCTCTTTTGTCAATAATTTCCGCAGCGAGTTGGGTTACTTTATCTAAGTTTTTGAATTTTTTTTATACCGTAAGTTCATCAAGGATAATATAGGATAAATAATTTTTCGACCCAATTGTTTAATAGCCTATTCTCCTCAAACAAACAATCAAATCTTTCCTCTTTATAATGCTAGTATAGTAAGTAGTTAACTACTCCTTATAGGGATCGTTTTGTTCGGCCTTTGCACTAAATGATAACAGGTTAAATTATAAGATATTGCGGAGTTCTATAGGTCTGATTTTCAGCAAACTTAAACATAATATTCTAATTAAAAAATTTTTTCATCGAAGTTGGTTTTTACAAACACTTCTCGAAAATCATCTACGTCATCGTTTCAACGGAATTCAAACTAATCCGTGCAAGTGGTCTTAGTACAAGAACCAACAAGAAACTCCCAAAGAGTTTTGTTATCCTAATCACCGTTACACGTGTCACTATATATACTACGGCTATATAAAAAAAATCATGCCCAAGTATTTTTATCTTTAATACTGTCATTAAGATTGTACCTTATTGTAATTGACCTTTCGGCATGTCAATTCAATTAAATACCTACATATTTTGCTTAATTAACAATGTCTATGCAACTACGTACCTAGATGTTTTCCTACGCATACACCCTCGCTTGGCATTCAAATGATCAGGTAGAAGTAACTACGTAAGTACCTATTCTTTTAACGTCTTTACTAACACTAAGAACGATTTAAGTATCCATTAAGGATTCTCGAGTGAGGCAGTTATAGTCTTGTTCATCTATTATAGAGCATACTTTTGTTATTTAAGTAGACTTAAGACCAAAGGCATGTTATCCATGACGCATCGCGTAGTCAATTGCATACCGATTAACCCATTTATGAAAACTTCATTGCCACATTCCGTTTGATTGTACCTACCTTAATTGGAAGGAATTGGACTCGTCATTCATCTTGTTTTGATAATAGTAAGTACCTAAAAAAATTGATGCATAGATTTAACGTAGGTACCTCCTTGAGCATTTACGACTTTCTTTCTGAAAGATGTGGGGCCTACATGGTTCTCGAAATCACAAAAGGGCCCAAGAATATTTTCCTCTAGCGGTCAACCAACCTTCTACTAACTGCGCCTGCAGTTGCTTATCTCTGTCGACTCGGATCACACATTAACAACCGTTTGTTAAAATTTCGTTACGATAACCCTATGCGTAGGCCTTCTCTTGAAATAAACCAAAAATCATCAGAACGATATAATCCCTACATAGAGATAGGCTACACTAGGGCATGTCAATGCCCTGTCTGCGGTAATAATGCAGTTGCAGCAATCAATTTATATTCGTACAAAAAGCTTTTTCTATGACAATAGAGGCGATAACGACCACACTGAGCTAGACAAGGTACTACGTATATTAGATGATCGTATGTCTTGTCATGTCTATACAAAAAAGTCATCGACGTAGTTTTTAGTTCAGTTTTCTTTTGTTAAGTAATAAATTTCCCATAGTTACGGGAGATCCTATAGAGTTTGAAGCAGTCATGATTGGTGATTGTTTCGAATAATGATTCGGCCAAGTAAGGCAATAAGGGGCGCGGTCGGGAAACAGATGAGTGACCACTAGTGACCAAAATGTGAGCACGTGAGCGCTTGTACTTCGAGGGAACATAAATGTGGTGCTGAGTTATAGGAACATTGTAGTCACTTAGCTTTGACAAGACCTTTGCTTATAAATACTTCTAATTCTTGGGTTAAAAAGTCATCCCTCCACTAATACAGCAGCAAGGTGGAGTATGCTCTAAACCTCCTCAGAGATGAGGCTTTGCAGTGGACTATTAGTGGGTTGTAGCTAAGATTATAGTTCTACTATAGGTATTTGGACTAGGTAATTGGTATAAATAAAAACTACAAATTTAAAAATTGTATTGTTAACTTATATTACAGTTTGCATAAGTAAATATTATTTGTGACGGCGATTCTTCGCAGGAGCCGCTACTGTTGCAGGTGCCGCAGTTGCATAGGTCTTTTGTGACAATTTATTCATGTAATATATTGTTATAAGGGAAAATATCAAGCTGAAAAAGAAATTTCAAATAAATTAAATTGTACAGCCTGTTGCTACAATACACTACAATGCTATTAATAAAGTATATATTGACTTCAGAAAATTTTGACGTGGACTTTGGGAGGTATAGAATCCTTTATGACAAACAAAAATTAACATAAAATTCTTACAATCAATAAAATATTTTTTTCATATCACTGGAATCACCATAAAATAACCAGACAAGCCACATAATGGACATTGTTGTACATAAACATCGGAAACACCAGAAGCGTGACACACTTTACTGACCAACAAAACCTGGCTGGCAGAACTCAACACCTCCATTTTGAACAAGGCAAGTTATTTGGTTGTATAAAAATTTTAATAAACTTCATAGGAATAATTACCAGGTTGTGAAACAAATCCTATGGACCATGCCAGATGCAATAAGTGATATAGCCATAGACAACACCACCTCTGGAAGCTTCAACTGGAAGTTCTTACCAAATAATGTGGACTCAAGATTACCTACAGCCTGTAACTATATGCTAAGGAATTCTTAAGTTACACATATAGCATTATTACTGAGGTGATAAAATATAAGATGTCACGTTAATTTGCAGAGGATATTACTCAGTAGATATAACCCCCAGCCTCCATAGCATGTATTAAATGAAGATAATGGCATTAGGGTGATTTCAAAAGAAAAGATCCACTAATGCATGTAGCAAGTAGTAAAATGACTTACGAGATCCCCGGGAAATTTAATTAGTGAGTTTATTATACTCTTTATTGTGCACATGAGATGAATGGTGATGGTGAATGACATGAATATTTGGTTGTATATTTATTTAATTCTATTTCATTTAGCATAATGTGGCACCATTGACACTAATAATGGTGTTGTGGAGGCATAATTATATATATGAATGTTAGTCTATTTGAGTGTGAGTTTTAAGAGCTGTTTTCAAAACTAAATGATTTACAAGGATATGAACAAAGGTGTTTTCAAGACAAGAGTGATTAGGCTTCTTCTAAGTTAATGCGCTTTACCATCTATGACTACGTCACCGCTTACGATCAGGTGTCAACCATTAACTTGTAATTACATACACAACTTTTTTTAATTAACACTAAAAAGGATACAGTTACGACGAACATAAACATCAATGACCCAAGATAACCTCCAAAAATAATAGTAACCGGCGATCTTATTAGGATAGGCTTGTACATTTGCATTCCAGAGAATATTAATAGTGTTAAAATTGAAGACAACACGAAAGACGTGGCACTGTTAACGGCTAAAACAGAAACACGGTCAAATATTACTTTTTACCGTTTTTTAATAATCAATAAAGTAACAAGAAATAAGCATTTTCTTACCCATTTTAGAAAAGGACAATAACCGATTTAGGATTTATATAAGCCGATGTTGCGATCGTTTGAATTAAATTATTTGAAAACGATTAAATCAATCTGAAAACAAGAGATTTGTATGCTGTTTTTAGTTGACAAGTCACAACTTCCTATAAAACATACAGAGTAATGTTCATGATAGATAGAATAGAAAAAATCTTACAAAGAAATACACAGATTATAAGTAACTTTAAATGATAATACACTTTTAACAACTTGGAAACGGATTGGGTAAGCGTAAGCCTCAAGTGAAGCTAATTTATTATTAATTGCCTTGCTTTGGGACAAGTTTGGTTTTTGGCTTGATAGCAAATATTAAATTTAAAACCTATACTTCATTTTGCATTCACAACACGTCGCAAATATTGTAACCTCTAGTTCTTTAATTTTCTCGAGTTTGCTCGCTTACAATTAATTCAGGACCGTAGACACGTGATTTTTTTTGTATATATGTAATTTCCTGGCGCTTACGCAGTACCGATGGTAGCTACTATAGTTTCTGTGTGTTGTGTTGTGTTCTGTATACAAAGCTATAGATAACAGTGGGTTTTGTAATTTTTCTCTATGCTCTCTAAATGACATACAATGACATATTAGCACATAGCTGTTATTTGAATAAAGACTTGGCTGTATGGTATAAGCCCAATGCCGTTAAATTTTTAATATAAAAAAAGCTGTTATTTGACATGACAGTAATCCGGCGCAATTAAGTATCAAACCGAGTAAAAATAAATAAAGTTGAGCTATGGCCTATGCTAACATAACATGTCATTTTAACTAAATTCTGCATGATAAAGCGTATGTGAAATCACAATATCATTATCACTGGGTAAGTAAAGCAAGCTGTATGTGATAATTGTTCTGAAGTTTTATTTTTCAATACACATCTGTCTAAAATATATTTGTAGTCCTTTATGGAATCAGTATAATAAGTTTATCTGAACAAATCATTAAAAAGTTAGATTAACATGGCTTTATTAAGGAAAGTAAACATAGTACTGAAATGCCCACCTACAATTCGTTCACTTGTGAGTATCGTGTCCTACACTTTTTATTAGGCAATGTTATAACTCAATAAGAACAATTTTGTACAAAAATTCTATTATAAAGTGTCTAGTGTGTTATTTGTACTAGGATTTGAGAAGCATCATGATTCTTCGTCTGAACGTAGTATAATGCTGTAGTATAATGATTTGCTGCGTTAATAAATATGAAAATTTGAACTAGACTCTAAAATCATCTCTTGGAGTGCTATGTACAGTTTAACGGTAAATTATAACATTTCAGAGTGTCTCTACTCCAGATGTTCGTATATATGAAGTGGGACCACGGGATGGCTTACAAAATGAAGCAAAATTTGTGCCAACCAATATTAAAATTGAACTTATTAATAAACTTGCAAATGCTGGAATTAAACATATTGAATCTGCCAGGTAAAACATTTTCAGTAACAAATACTTTTTAGAAAATCAATCCTTATTTAAGATGTACACTGAGGAGGTAAAACAAACATTTTTCCTTCTCTAAGGTTCCCTAAATTATGGGAGAGTCTTGCAAAATATGATTGTGATTACCAATTAACCAAGATGATCATAATTCAGCCATGAAATTAGAATAAATTATGACTATTGCTTATTATAAATTAGTAACTTAACTACAGTGTAAACTCTTTATAACATTATGCTTTATGACGATAAACTCCCTATAAAAACTTGGTATGTTAAAACCCACATATTGTTTATGTCTATAACAATAAAAAAATGAGTCCCTTGTCCCCAGTCCCTTGTCCCCAGTCCCTTGAGTTTCCTTCTAAAGAGTATACACTGCATTATATTATGATGACCCTGATTGTGATGTACAATTGGAACTTGTTTAATCACAGCATGTTAGCAGCAGCAGCAGCGGGTAAGGTGAAGAATTAATATGTATCTCTATCTATGGTGTGCCCCTTTCCTCTACACCTTTGCCCATCGTCACTAGGATAAGATTTTAATAGTATTCATATATAAGTAATATATTACTATAGAATAAGCAAAATAATCAGAACTGTTAGTTTGGAAGCCTTACCGAGTTAAATATATGAAGTATGTATAGTTAAAAATAAATATCAGTAGACTTTACAGGCTTTACAGACAGGCCGATTAGTCTAGTGGTTAGTGAACCTGACTTCTGCACCGAAGGTCATGGGTTCGATTCCCACACAGTTCAAACTTTTCTGTGATGAACAGGAATGTTTGTTCTGTGTGCCTGGGTGTAAATATCTATATTAGCATGTATTTAAAACATAATTGTATGTTTATCAGTTGTCTGATCACCATAGTACAAGCTAATGCTTAGTTTGGGGTTGGATGTCCATGTGTGAGCTGTCCAAAGATATTTATTTATTTTTTACAGGTGCGCCCGCTGAGTGACTGGTGGCAGAAATGACATATAGGGACGACCACCTGTCACTACATGTATACTACCACCAGGAACTCTGTGGACGTTTGCAACAAAAAAAAAGAAAAAACCACAGCATCTTAAAAGGCATGACACTCCACTTGGGCAAGAGTACTATATGCAGAACTTTAAATCACACCAATAAAAATTATTTATCGTTTACCAACTCCACTTATTTTCCTATGCTATCTGCATTATTTTCCTATAGTATAACATTTTGACATTAATTATATTATTGTTTTAACAGTTTTGTCAGTCCAAAATGGGTGAAGCAAATGAGTGACGGGGCAGATGTCATGAAAAATCTTGACAGGCACCCAGGAGTCAACTACCCAGTGTTGATACCAAACTTAAAAGGATATGAAAGTGCTGTAATGTATCATTTAAATATTTACTTATAAATTATGTAATTTTTGAAATTTTCTAAAATACTATCTGAAACATACATTTTTACTTTTATGCTAGGTGGCAGTATTACCTTATAGGTTTCCAAGCAATGAGAGGGAAGCAAATTAGTAGTTGAACATAACGTCTTGTAGTGACTTTTAAATAATTACATAAATTACTTATATATTGGGTTCTAATCATAAATGTCTTATTCTTTAGAAACAATGCAACATTGAGGAAATAGCAATATTTCCTGCTGGCTCCGAAGGATTCTCTCAAAAGAACTTGAACTGTTCGGTAGAAGAGGGATTGAAGCGATTTAAAATAGTTGCGGATGAGGCAGTCAAGGATGGCATGAGAGTTCGCGGTTACGTTTCCTGTGTGTTGGGCTGCCCGTATGACGGACCAATAAGTCCTAAAGCTATTGCCAAGGTATTTGGTTTTAAATTATAAGCCTTTTCTCCATAACATTTTCCAATGTTGTTATTTTTTTTATTTACAGATTATTTATGTTGTATCTTAGGTGTGGATCTGTTCCGGATCTGTTTTTGATCCTCCTCCATACATTTATTTTCCTATGTCTTTTCTTTTAAACTCATTCTTTTCCAGATGTCATCAGTCCACCTTTCTCTTTCCTTGTGGTCCCTTAAATTTTGTGGCTCTACAGATTTTTAATACAAATTAAATATTTTTGGTGAAGTATTAAAAGAAGTCAGTGAAAAATAAATAAAATGTTTAAGTCATTGAGAATTTTTTGCCGCTTCTTCCAAAACCACTCGCTATATGGATTTGTTGAAGTTATGGCATAGTACATTTTTCCAAAACTATAAAATCCAAATTTGATTTAATAAATGTAAGTAACCCCAACTATATTTTTTTCGTAACAAGATAACCGAAGAGCTATTCAAGATGGGATGCTACGAGGTGTCATTGGGTGACACGATAGGCGTCGGTACGGCTGGCTCGGTCCGGCGGCTGATGCGTGAGGTACTTACGGTGGCGGGACCTGAGAAACTGGCGCTTCACTTCCACGACACGTATGGCCAGGGTCTAGCCAACTTACTGGCAGGGTTGGAGGTAGGTTATATTTCATATAATTTTTTATTTTATCTGGAAAATATAGGATTTAATATAAATATAAAACAATTACAATACCTACCTACAGTAACCTACTGCACAAAATATAACATTGTTATTTGATATCATCACAAAATGTAATGTAGTTGTCATTTATTGCAATAATCTTTTTATAATTCGGTTACGCCGCAACTAAATCCTCTGGGACAATTTTCGTTTTCTATTTCATCTACCCACAGGTCAAAATATCAAAAATGCTAGAACAGATATTTATTGATTCATCAAGTGCGTAATTGCATCTTTGACAATGACCAACTCGTCTACAACCTTTTATCTCCTAATCCTACAATTTCAAGCACCTTCTCGCGTCAAAAAGTAGCCTCGGTTCTAATCTATCTGTGTAGCAATTTTTTTTTAATCGAAATAGACTTGGTAGTTAAGGCGTGAAAGCGTACCTGACACACAAAGTTTTTAGTTTTAATTAATCCATATTAATAAAAATTAAAAATAAGTTATAATAATACTAAATATTGTAAGGATAGCAATTATATAGTGTGGAATTACATAATAAATAATCCCCTGTTCGCGTCCTGTTGCCAAACTCGAGGCGACTGGTTTCTGCACCGGACCCGTTAGTATACGTCTATAGGGCGGCGAAAATAATATCTGAACCCCCACCCACCCCCTTAAGGTCGACAACACATCAGTGAAGTCTGGGGTCTCTGAAGTGCAAGTGCTACGTTGACCACTTACTATATTGCACGTATCTTCGTTAGTCAGCGAATAAATTATCCTTAAAATGAAGTGATCGTTTGTGGGCTATTGTAAATAAAATTATTTAAGATTTTTTAGTTCTGGCCGTTGTCGTTTAAAACATTATATATATGTTGTTTAAAACATTAAACGATACAATACCGTTGTTTTGTTATGAATCAAAATATTCTTTTAAAAATTATCTTCCAACTTGTACAGAGACATTGTACTGTTCAAACACCTTTTTATTTATTTTATTACCTGGATTGAGTCTTCGTCCGCCCATTTGCCCAAGCAAACATTTTCAGTCGAAAGGATGGGCCTTTTGACGCCTTTCGGCATGTTTACACGCTCTTATAATAATATTTAAATAACACATATTTATTTGTTCGTTTAAAATCAAATATTTGTGGTTTTAATAGCTGCCTTATCTGTATTTTAGTTAGTGAGGATACAATATTGTACTACCTATACTTGGTGCAACTTCGATCTGGAATAAATATAAAAAAAAAACAAAAAATCTTTGGTAGGGTTTTCACCAACTCACATAAATTAGGTTTTTTTCACTTTACTACTTCTTATATTTTGGAAAATTAGTTAATAAACTAACTACTGATTAAAGAACAAGTACAAACTACAAATAAGTATAGTCATACCAGTTACACAAAAAAATTACAACACAAAACATCATTCACAAATTCATACTCTGACATCCTTAATTTCATGAAGAAGTCAACAACCTTTCAACCTATTGAAGCATTTTTTACGTTATTGATTTTCGTTTTAATATATTATGTTAAAGTCAATTTTGGGTTCCCTTGAACCTCCCGACTGTAGGCTATATAACTCGCAAATAGCATTATTCACAAGTAAAAGTTTTAAAAAATTTAATGGTACAAAAGAGTTAACAACTGATAAAACATAAAAAAAAGTTTAATTCTCCTGTTTGTCACAGGTTGCTATGGAACGGTGTG
>DWJZ01005311.1:0-14212 GCA_018249125.1 Asbolis capucinus | reverse complement strand
ATATAGGCACAGGACATTCTAATCCCGTGAACTGGAGAGTAATGACTGACATATTTGTCAAGGAGAGCAAGAAACGTGGCTACGGTATGTTAAAAACCTTCTAAGAACATCAATCTTAAATAACCTTTTATTTCCTGGTGGTTCAGAAACATACATATGTATGTACCTGTTTCTTTATTAACTACCTAAAAACTGCCCTCGCTTCGCTTCCCAAGAACCAAGTACCAAAAAAGTATTATTGTGACGTAACTATAACAGCTAGACATATGGTGTCGCGGACTTATTTGTGGATATTGATGTCCTCTTTAAAACTGTAGTGCATCACTTTGCTCTATTGTCAATTATTTCCGCAGCAAACTCCTTCGCGATGTAAGGATTTTTTTGCAATTTTTTTTTTCACACATGTTCATAGAAAGTCATGTTTATCTAAAAATATCTTACAAATACAAGTTTTAATATCAAATTCTATACTTTTAAGGAAAGAATATTCCATATTCTTTCTTAGTGTAGACGACGTCCTTACAGTATAATAAAAAAAATATTTGGATATTTTTATGCTTCTAGTTCCACTGTTTCAAAATGTACGCTGTCTGTCACCCAGGTACTTAGTTAAAAATTATAAGGTAAAATATTTATGCTCGAGAGCCAGTTCTCCTCTTTTTCTCCCCGTCCTTCATCCATCCTCCTCCAGATTCTTCTGTCACCTGTCCTGAAGTGGTATGTTGTTGGTATATCTGGGATCAGTTGCTGTCGTTATTGTTCCCAGTTGCAATGTACCGCTTCTCATATTTCTTTCCCTCCGCCCCGTATGCGAGTCTATTTCTTCCTTAAAAAGGAGGCACAAAAAGTCTTATATGGATAACGTGAATCAGTTTTTCCCGTGATGTTACCTAATATTTTGTTAATAATACTTCATTCATCATCTCCTATCCATCAGTCTTCCCTCGTCCACTGTTCATGGACACAGACTATACCAACATTACTTAAATTGTTAAACTGATCTCCTGCTTTATGTTCCAGAAATCATGCCATTTCCGTGGGTAATCTTCACAGAAAATGTCTGGTTAGAATGGATTTTGAAGGTTTTAAGTCAGATCATACCAGCTTTTGCTGGAGACATGTGGCTGCGTCTTTTTGGGGAACAACCAAGGTAAGGAAAATTATTGGTACAAGCATATAAGCACGCAAGCTCTCTTTTTCCTCCCTATTTAGTCACTTCTCTTCAGACTCACAAAACTCTAGTCACTCTCCTTTCCTGTTTTGTTTTAATTTATAATCTCAGTTGCTTTAACTATGTAATATATCCTACTAATATTATTAATGCGAAAGTTTGTGACGTTGACGCAAAAACTACTGAACCGATCTGGATGAAACTTAGCACAGAGAAAGATCTTAGTTTGAAATAACACTTAGGCTATTTTTTATCAAGGTGATTACCATGCGCGCGAAGGCGTGGGTGGATATTACATTCTGCATATAGCTGCATTGCAGTTGTTGCAGTTGAATATGGAACTTCGTGTTGGTTGGCAACGACCTAATTGTTATAAGCAGGTAAACAAGCAGACGGGTCAACTAATAGTACGTGATCACCACCGCCCATGGAGACACAAGACTGAAGTGTTACTAATGCTTATATGTTTCCTGTCAGGAAGGCATTAACAGACCCGTACGCTGGTCAGAGAAATAAACAATGGAACCGGTATATTGCTTAAGCAACTGGAATCAATAATGGCACCGAATGAACGAAGATACACCAACTACATACCGCTTCAGAACGGGTGACAGAAGAACGGAAAAGAGGATGACTAAAATACAGGCAGAAAGATACCGCATTATGCAACCCTGGTGTTGGTAACGTCGATGGATCACCATGAAACCTAACCGCTCGAAAGCCCACTTACAGCAAAACATACGATACATAATTCTTGCAACTCATACCTGTCCCACTACTGGGCTTGGGTGGAGACCCACAATGAGAAGTACAGGCCATAGTCCACCACGCCAACTGCGAACTGATAGACTTCACATACCTTGGAGAACTTTATGGAGAACTCTCAGGAATGCAGGTTTCCTGATGTTTTCCTTCACCGTAACAAGTGATAATCAACTTCTGATACGTACATAAGTTTCAAAATTGCACGCCGCAGGAACCCAGTACTTCCTATTCCAGAGACCAAAGTTCACAAGCTATCAATGATACAATAATACAGAATACAAGACATAAAATCATTCAACAATCATTCTTTTTAAAAATTTCAGATTACTTAAATTGCAGAGAAGTGTGATACCTAGAACTAAGTTAAGCAAACCGGTGACTCTCTGGTCATGGGACGTAAGAACCACTCGTACTAGTGAACTTCTCTCCACGTTGAGCTATGAAGACAGAGATATCTTCTTCTGTGATCCGAAGACTATTAACTGGCAAAGATACATCCCGATTTTCTGTAAAGGTGTCAAAGAATACATGCTAACTGACAATAACAATAAATCAAATAAAAAATAACAAGGTTTATTCCTCCTTCTCCTTGCGTCGTTTCCCCAATGCTAGGGGTCGTGACCTCAATCATGCAGTATCTTTCTTTTTTATGATTTTCCTCCATCTGTTACGGTTCTCCGCTGAATTGCCTCAGAAACATTGATGTTGTGAGTGATGCAGATTTGGTCAGACCAGCGCATAGGACTCTGCCCCCTTCGTCGGCGCCAGGTTTTCGGGCGATATGTCCGAAAAACTCGAAGATCCTCCGGAGATCAATGTTTGAGAGCCTCGGTTCCTTGTCCATCTTCAGTTCTTCGAGTATGGTTGTATTGGTCCTGTGCGCTGTCCATGGGATGCGTAGTAGGTTCTGCCAGTACCACATCTCAAACGCGTCGATGCGTTTTCGGTCCACAGCCTTGATCGTGGATGTTTCTACACCATATAAGAATATGAAGAACACTAGACTGTTGACAAGTTTAATTTTCGTGTTATTGGTGATGTTAGGGTCCTTCCATATTTTATCTAGCTGACACATGGCGTTGTTTGAGATCCCTATGCGCCTGCGTATTTCTAATACGAAAAAACACATAAAATTTCATAACTTTATTGTTAACCGTTGAGGATTTCTCTTGTCAGGAGCTGATCCTGCACGTGGTATCGGGTCATGCTCATCATAAAATGCACTGTTATGAGGGTGGAAGTATTCTGCAAAATTTCCGTTCCGTAGTGTAAGAGGAAGTGAGTTTAATTAAGCTGGCAAGATTTGATCCGAACAAACAAACAAACGAATACTAACATACTTACTAATATACAAAACACACAATGCTTAAATAAAACCTTGTAAGAAGTAGTCAATTCCCAGCTTTCGACATAGATCAAAAACTATTTCAAATTGAGAAATAAAATGATTATTAGTAAACGGTTATGGACCTCTGATATTTGTGATATTTTTCAAATTTGTGTGTTTTTACAATTACTTTTTCTAACATTTTTTTTTAAATAAATAATAAATATCTTTGAACAACTCACACACGGCCATCTGAGCCCAAACTAAGCGCTAGCTTGTACTATGGTGATCAGAGAACTGAGAAACATACAATATATTTTAAATACATACTTATATAAACATGTATACCCAGACACACAGAACAAATATTCCTGCTCATCACACAAAAGTTTGACCTGGGTGGGAATCAAATCTACAACTTTCGGTGTAGCAGTCAGGTTCACTAACCACTAGAGCAAAATTACCCTTGATACTGGAGGGGTATATAATAATATTTTAAAATTTAATTCATTATAACCGTTATGCTATAATCGTAATCGTTATGTTATAATAAGGTTATTTGTAATATTTCGGTCCTTGCTATTTGTAATATTTGGACATGCCCCGTTAGTTGCCTTGAAAGCCAAAAGTCAGTTAAATTATTTACATATATCGTCACAGGAACTTCTGCTCATAACTTCTCACTTACAGAATGTCAAATTGATAACAGAATCATATCTTTATGCTAATAATAAAACTATAATAGGGTCAATTCTGTACATTAAATATTTTTTGTCAATTTTGAATCTAATTTAAAAATGCTCAAATGGCCGCATGCGGCCCGCGGGCCGTGTGTCGCTTGCCCCTGCTGTAGATAGATTGAGTGAGTGTAAGGGTTAGTGGCCTAAGCGAAAGTTCTTATCCTCCTCGCCTATTGTTTTTGCACAAGCCACAAACTTGCTAAATTTCATCTAAATTGGTCCATGGGTTTCGGAGTTGCCATACAAATTTTAACCTGCTATCCTTGGCGAAATAGGCCATTTCCTGGGATAACACATATCCTATAACCATTCTCGGGGCTTAAACTTCGACTTTGCCATGTTTCATCTAAATCTATCTAGTGGCTTTTGTGTGAAATTCGAACAGACGGAAAGGCGGACAGACAGGCAAAAAATTTTTTTGGTGTCTATATCAATAACCAAACCTCCCTGTACAATGTGTCCCTGTATAACATAAAAAAATGTACAGAATTACAGTTTTATTATTAGATTAGATATACAGAGTGTTTTGTTCTCAAAGTAGTTGAGTCCACCATTACGTCCCACTAACTTTATTCACCTTTTCCTCTGGCCTAGTTGCCGTGTGAAACCCAATTTAGTTTGAAAGACAAGATGGGTTTGACGCTGTTACCCAAAATTGTACCGTCAATTGTGAATTTGTAACGTTATTTAAATAATTGTCTCGAAGTTGTCTTGAAATAGTGTACTCAGGAACAATTATATTTTGATGTTTTTTAGTATAGATATAACAACTTAGTTTGTGTCGAGGGAACGGCAGTGCCCCAACCAAGTCGAGCAAAAAAGTGGCACAGTATTGTTCTCATTAAATGAATGATTTAAATTTGTTTAAAAATTATAACATACTCGTACTGTATGAGACATTGACAACACACTCACACACACACAAGTAACGTCCGTACTCCGAAGAAAAAACATCTATCTGTCAGAAATCCTATCCCGACCGGGAATCTAACTCGATATGGCTGGGTTTACAAGCAGCATAACCAATATACAATTTGAATTTGACAATTTGATAATATACTGATTTCAAATTGTATGCAGATTACAATATCAGGTGCAGCGAACACCCAATTTTCGACGCAATCACGTGAAATTACGTAAATTGTGGTTGGTTCTGCTAATGGCAGACCACAATTTGCAATGAATAATTTTAAGTGCTCAAAATGTTGTGCATTTAATCTATATTATAAAGAAGTAAGATTTGATTGTTCGTTTGAGGAAAGTAGGCTTCGAAACTGCTGGGCCGATTTGAAAAATTCTTTTACTGTTACAATCCTATAGTATCCCTGGTAATAATGTCACTGAACGTAAGGAAAAAACCCTTATATCGCGTACGCTGCGGAAATTATAGACAATAGAGCAAAGAATCACAGTTTAATAGACGACATCAATATCTAGAAATAAGTCTAGGATACTATAAGTTAATATAAGTCTGACTATTACAGTTATGTCACAGTAACTACTTCTTCTGGTAACTGGAGTGCGGTTTCTAGTGTTAAATAAAATTATTGCATAAATAGTAAAATATGTATTCTAAATATAAATAATATAAACTACCTTATCTTACATCTTTCATTACAAACATAATTGTTATTTACAAATTAATCTGAGTCAACTAATTCTTGGGTGGACTCATCAGCATCGGTCGAACCGTCTTGGTCTTCTTGAAGTAGTGACTGTTCTTTCAGTTTCCGCAGGTCGTCTCTTCTTGTTCTCGAGAAGAAACCGTACTAGAAAGATGTAAATATTATTATGGGCTTCTGGATTAAGGGCTTTCAGAAGACAAGATCTGCTCATGGACGTTAGTAACACCATGCTGGGGTGTCAATAAATCTTAACGCCAAGAAGCCAAGTGTGCCAAAAAGGAAGGGTTAGGTTAGACCCGCGTGCGGGATGAAGACGAAGAAAGAAAGGAAGCAATATAATGCGGAAGCAAACAGGACCAATAATGATACTAACTGAAGCTAGAGGCTCTGACAACACATCATTTAAAGACGGAAGGCAGAAAAATAATGGATAAGAAGATTTTTAAGGACAGGTATAAAGAAGAATAGTAAAACTGGGTGTCAAGCGCTCAGCTGTAACAGCGTGAGACTGGCGTTGGAATTCTAGTACAACCCCAATACGTCGCAAAGTGCTTGAGATCAAACTAACTTTCAAATCAAAGTTATACATCGTAGAATGCGTACTACATACGGCAAAAGCAATAGAGCTAGAAAAGAAGAAAAACAACAAAACATAGAAGATAAAAAGCAGTTAGTAAATGATTTAGGATATTAAGAACATTTGTAAATCCAATATACTTGTACTTACCCTATACAAACCAAATACAATAGCTGCGAGCAATGTGAAACCCGCTATCAAACCAACAATCAAAGGCCACAGTGGTGGAGCAGGGTCCAGAACTAATGTCGTTGTAGTTGTAAATGTCCTGAAAGTCGTATTTAAGGTTGAGAATATTAAATTAGAATGGTCAAGTGAGTATAATACTTGTGATAAATAACTACCCTCGTTTAATTTGGAAAAAACCGCAAAGAAAACACTTATTCACACACACTTATACACACACTTATTCGTTTCCCGCAAATTATCTAGCCTATGTTACTTTGTATACCATTTTACATATTGACAATACAATTCCCGTTCGATTAAAATGTAAATATCTTCATGTCAAGAGTGAATAGACTTTCGTTAAATTAGTGCGTTTTATCATCTGGACTACATTGCCGCTTTCCATTAAGTGGAACTGTAGACGAGCACTAATTTGTTGAATGTAAAAATAAAAGTGTATTTTGAGTTTATTCATTTCACACAAACGATTTTTTTATACATATATATATATAATATTAGTAATAGATGTAATCAGACACGCTAATCAACTAAATTTGCAACTATAACTTACGCTTTACTTACTTATGCTTGTCGTCTAAAATGATATCTATTTTAGATGTGACATTGAGTGACGAGTTTTCTTCAAAATAATTTTCTGTAAAAAAGAAATTATATGTAGGTAAAATCTTTTCGCATTTCGATATAATAAATACCTTGCAGATTTTCTTACATTGGTGGTCATATGTTAAAAAACAAAATATTTAATATGTATCTAGGATCGAAAAAAAGAAATAAATATGGGTTCCGAAGCTATAGTTTACGAAGTGTTATAGGTTACGAAGTGTGAAAAAGAAATATATGAACTAGGAAACTGTAATATAAGTATGTAATATATATAATATAAGTATAATATAACTATAAAAAGATTCGTATTCAGCTACTTACTGAATAATCCCAAATCAACGCGAAGCTGCAGAATGATTGGCATTGACACTTTAGCTGATAAAACTAGGACATGCCAATCGCATATCGTTTTATTATAGTCTCTGAGACATCCTGGGACTGCACTAGATAAATTCACCTGGAAATATAGTACATGTACTCGATATGCGGGTTCCGCTGAAAACTAGCAGTCGTGCTTTAACTGCGACCATATATATGCTGAGCGCTACCGTTTTCACCTCTTATTTTTTGTTTTGTTATAGTTGTATTGTGTATTATTTGAATTTATAATTTACTTGTATGCTACGTGTACTTTATGCTTTGATTGTATAAACTAGGTGAAATAAACATTTATTTATTTCTTTCTTTCATATATTTATATAAATATCAATCTTAAGTCGATATCAGTGATCGACAGAATTAAGCAACACTCGACGAAGTTGACATGTGTATAGATTACCTACATAATGGGGAAGCCATAAAAAGTAGCTAACATTAGCAATCTGATGGTATTGTTCAAAACTGCTTACAAACTTAAAGCAATATTAAACACGTGATCGATGCGCCAGTATCAAATAAAACAAAATCATCACGTTCGACATTACATTTTTGGGACTAAATTAAACAATTTAAAAAAATTAGGATCTGTTCCCGTGAGTTCACTTAGTAAGAGAATAAAACTGGAGGATGCCACTTTGAACCTGATAGTTTTCAGACACAAAGGCTTATTAAAAACCTACCACAATAATAGCATACAGAAAACCTACCAAAAAATAAAACCAAATGAAATAATACTGTACCTTGTCTTGAATTTCAAGAACTGCTGAAAAATGATACCAATCTGACGGACCGAAATTGGTTACCTGTTCAGAACATAATTATTAACATAAGTTACTTAGAAAGAACAATGTTAAAAGTACTAAATGTAATTTTATGATATTAAATTATTTCTAGTAATGAAAAAATCCATCAAACAACATTAACTTCTTACCTCATAATAATGAACAAAGTTTACGCTTCCAGCCTCATCGAACTTGTCTCTGGTGACTGCAATTGTTTTGTTTGGCAAAGCCTTGCTAAAACATATTTTACAATAGTCTGTTAAAAATTACATGGCGATTCGTACATCTTTTATCTTTAAATACACTGACTAACGTGATTTAATAACCTACTCCCTCCAAACCATATCTATACCATATCTACTCACCCGCTAATACTGATATTTGTCACAGGAGTAACCCGAATTACCAATTCCTCAAAAGTGCTATTATTTTTATGAAAATAGTCTTCAAGTTTAACTAAAACTTTTAATTCTCTATCGATGATGCCTTTTAACGTGGATTCTAATTCGATATCCCATACAATCAACTGTTCTCTGTAAAGCGGAGACGGGATATTGCATGTCACATTAAGTTCTTCTAAAATGCAATCACTCGGTAATCTCTTTGGATTTGAAGGTAATTGTAAATAAACTTTAGCTCCATACGCTGGTTCTTCTTTATTGATAACTGTAATCGTGAATCCAAGTCTGTCGTCAGACCCTGGAACGAAAGGGCTGAAAACATTTAAACTAATTAAATTACAGAAAACGATTAGACCTGAAATGTAATTGAAATAATAAAAAAAGAAACGTATACTGATAATGGTAACATTTAAACCGAAACATACATATCAGTTGTATCCACTGCGGCGCAGAAACAGTACATTTGATACTAAGTAAATTAGAGATTAAAGCCGGGCTCTAGGTTCCACAATAAAATTTTAATGAAAATAAATTAAAACAAAAGTTTGATGATACTCACTTCACTAAAGGCTTCAAGTTCATCGTTAATAAAGGTCTACAAATAAGATCTTCTCCACACCCTCGTGTCAACTGAATATCAAAATTAGTTTGGAGAACTGAGTCTTCGGATAATCTTGCAGCATTCATCAAAAATGAGGACGAATTATCTAATTAAGGATAATCAAATAACATTTTAAAATAACGTCCCAGTATAAAAGCCTCTTAAGTGACACAGTTACAGTCATCAGAAAAATTAAAGCGGTAGTATTTATAATAACACAGCTATCATTTTGTATATTAAAGACAAATTAGTCTTACCAAATTTCAAAATTAATATCATATAAAAATTACGATAACATAAAGCTTATAAAAATAATGGTATATACCTTTCATTAATTCCATTGGCACTAAGCTGAACCGAATTGATATGGGTTTCGACAAATCTGCCGTTGGCTGTGAAAAGGGAATAAGTTTGCTCCATTTATTAATTTGAAAAAACAACTCTTTATCGTATACTAAGTTTCTAACTAACACCGTATTCACTACTGCTACATTGATGACTAAAATGAAGCAAGGAATTTGTATTATAAAATATTTCTATGTGTATTATGGAATGTTTTCTGGGTTTAATTTTCGATTTATGCACATTTAGTTATTCCGAATGCCATAAACTGCGAACACTCAAACCTATTTACGTGCATATCATTTCAGGAGAACTTACAATCGGTATAAAATATAACTTATGTTAATTTCCTAAATGTGGTCTATCTGCGTGTCAAGTCTAATCTTTATCGGTTTAACGATTAAACGAAAGACAAACATCTAATCAATATGTCAAATTTTCACATTTATATTAGTAAGGTAAGTAATAGTATTACCATCACTTCAACAATTTGTTCTTCGCAAGCATTGTTTCCTGGTTTCAAGGAAACGTTGTACTCAGAATCCCCGGAGATTGCAGCCCTATTCCCTTCTGGATCTACCAATATTATAGCTTTGAAATCTAAAAAAAAAATCATTTACATCACTTGAAATTTGATCAATGTAATTTGTGTAAAAAATATTTATTTTACGATTACCTACCAGTTTTGACAAAAGGCCAGTTGGTCTTGCTAAGAGCCTCAACACAGAATAAAGCTGTAAAGTTGGTCACATTCTGTGGAAGGTCCATTGCATCTGGAACATTAATTATAGCTGCCACGTGCATAGTTGGTATACATCTGAATATATATGCTTCTCCTGTTTGGAAAGCTCCCACCGCTAAATCTGAAATATAACATTTTTATAATTTTTGGTAAATGATCAATTTATAAATCGTACTATTTAAAAATAATTATGTATAAAACCTTTGAAATTGAAATAAATTAAGTTCGTATAGTAAATTTAAAAACTACTAGATAAATGTAAGGACCTCGCATATCAGAAAAAAAAATTAGAATTGTCGTTTTGACTGAGTGTTGTTTGTAAGCTGGTTAGCCCTAAAGTGCAAAAGAATACCATTGCAATTATTGCTGTCCACGTCCAGTCCGGGAGAAATGGAGATACCGAAAGCTTTTGCCTCTGCTGCTATAATCTTCTGGGAGTATGAAGTCTTAAGACCGTTTGGACTTCCTCTGTAAATATAAACGGCGCCTCTTCCATCGTCTTCCCAAGGAGCTCCAATTGCAATATCTAAAAATATTAATTACTCTAAACCATAATCATTTCAATTTCTTTTGAATTAGGTAATGAAAACAAAATATTAATCGATGCTGCATATTCGACTAATTTGATAGAAGACAAATATTGCATCTTCAAAAAGAATAGCTGATGGTGAGTTCTTGTGGTAACTACAAATTGGTGTCAAAAATGCATGAAAAATATCGCTTTTTCAGTCTTTTTGTTACCTGTATATCCATCTCCATCTACATCACCTAGTTTTGCAATAGCTGTACCAAAACGAGATCCACTTTTCTCTGATCCCATCACTGATCCAGCTTCCTTGAGAATAAAAGTAGCATTCTGAAAAATGTCGTAACAAGATAAATGATTTTGAAGTCATATAGAACAACTGATCGATTCAAAGGGTATATATTAACGTGATAACTATATTTGGAATTTTTCTGCATTTATCTATTTGAATTGTTGTCTGTGCTGGACTGCTTCTTTCAGAAACGGTTTAACAGATTTGAGCGTAAACATAGAAACACCCCATCTAAGGCTTAACTGAAGTGACAAAGTACTCCCTTGTTACCAAACAATAAAATTTCATTACTAGCCTGTCTCTCCGTTAGATACACGAAAACAGCACCCTGATCGTAAGGCAGTCCACTACCCTTCTTCACGTAGTTAGGAGCTCCTACCAGAAGGTCTACTACTCCGTCATTGTTCAGATCAGCACATGCCAAACTAGCGCCAAAGTATGATCCCAGTTGAGGACCGTATACTTTTGCTTTAATATTCAAGGGATCAGTTTCCCTGAGCGACGGCCCGAAGATTAACACCTGTTGTAATAATAAATTCGGGTTTAGGTCTTCAAATTTCCTTTGTGTATAAGTCAAGTAATTTTGAATCCGATTAGGAAACAGAGTTACAATTGTCAGCGATAAATTTTTAATAATATTATTTTGTATTTTATTCCATAATTTCGTGTACAGGTATTTCAAGAATTATAATAATATTTTAACTAAAATTTTGTAACGTGTCCAGCATTCGGTAAAACAATATTTGTAGAATATGTATTGGTGGAATCTTGTAATTGGCCTTAGATACCTATTAAGTTCTCTAACTTTATGTACGACATAGCTGTATGGTTCCCGAAAATTATAAAAAAAATTAAAAAATATTTTCAGTTATTATTTAATAGGGAGATGGGATGTTCTCTTGATCTATTTTAAAATTGAATAGATGAACGAACATATAATGATATTACTAGAATTCAATGACAGTGTGAGAAACAACTAATTTTCCAGTGTCATCATAAATAGTGAGATCCAATGCTCTAAAGTTGAAGATGATTATTTTTAACATTAATCAAATTATTGAACCTGCCCATATCCCGCCTTTGATCTTGGAGCACCGGCTACATACAAAGACTTTCCACTTGCATCAAAATAACCGGATTCTACGCTATACCCTGAAAAAAAAATGTTTATTAGGTTTGGCTCGTATAAGCCCACTACACTACGTTTATTATATACGTTCTGTAACCTACTTTCGTCACCATATTTCTTAGCGTTCCAAAATAATTCCATAATACTTACCTAAATAGTCATCAGGTCCCAAGTCTCTCGTATTGTATGTGTTGGTGGTCATTCTCATTCCTATCTTCAATGATTGAGTTCGATAATCCGGATACAATGTATACTCTGATATACCACCTGAAAAATGGGTAGTCTCGTCTTATACGAACACCATCTATTGATCATCATAGCAACTCGATAATGGTAAAGCAGTGAAGCGAAAAAAAAGACAGCTTGTATCTTTTAAGGCTTAAGCCCTTTTGACAAAGGGAGATCTTTCAGTGAACGAGATACTGGAGAATGGGGTAGTTGTGGCGCATCACCACTACCACTTTATTTTGTCTCCAATGCTGTGGCAATAAACACATCAGGAACTAGGTCACAACTAAAAAGATCTTTACAATATAGCTGTTGTAATTCACTGGGTAATTCAGAGCCTAACGATGTCCAACAGAAGGAACGCTATGGGAGCTATGGGTATTTTTTCATGTGTACTTGTTTTCTATACTTGTTGTCTCAACAATAAAAGTCTATTGCGCTATTGCATGACTTTAAAAATCTGGTGGTTATTAAGTAATTTTTGGTCAATTACATCATAACTTTTTATTTCATGTGCCAGCTTTCAACTACTATTTTTATATTGAAAAGTGCTGAGTATTTTAATTACCCCTAAGATTTTGTATTGAATCGATTACGATAATAATGTTCTCATTTCGTTTATTTCGGTGTTGTTTGAAAGGTATTATTAAAAATTCTGAGCATTTGTAATTACCAGTCCATTGTAGGAGACCAGGTCCCCCCATCACTAGAACATTGGACTCCGTGACTTTCACCGACATGCCTGTCTGGCCGTACGCGTAGAAGTTCAAATTAAGTCCATATTCTCCATATTCCTTACGTTTCCCATCAACGACGAGGGCTTGTTGATCTAAAAATTTATTACCTTTATCATAAAAAAAAATCAATCCATATAAAAATTTATGTAAGTGTATGAAACGCACACATCCAAACGCGTTTATGTGCACGTAATCCCAGGGCAACCTCTAATCGGGATAAAATGTATCCCATATTAATTTCTTAGCCATGTTTATCTGTGCGCCATGTTTCATATTAAACTGGTTAACGGTTAGTGCTTGTAGAAAAGAGAAATATCCAAATATCTTCACAAACATTCATATTAATTATATTAGTAGGACAGGATTAGTATGGATTTTATTTCGCGTTCTGCACCCATTGTGTCAATTTTTTTACAAATATCACTTCACAGGCGACACTTTGACAGGTCGGTTAGTCTAGTGGTTAGTGAACCTGACTGCTACACCGAAGGTCGTGAGTTCGATTCCCACCCAGATCAAACTTTTCTGTGATGAGAAGGATTGTTTGTTCTGTGTGTCTGGGTGTAAATATCTATATAATTATGTATTAAAAAATATATATGTATGTTTATCAGTTGTCTGATCACCATAGTACAAGCTTATGCTTAGTTTGGGATCAGATGGCCGTGTGTGAATTGTCCAGAGATATTTATTACTTACGCATATTTTGTAACGGAAACAACCATTGGCCAGCCTGCTTATTTTGTACGTAACAGGCCCCATGCATAAGGTAATGAGTAGTCCTGTACGGAGTGAACCACCGTGGCGCACATATCTGTGAATATAATAAAATAAAACTTTTTAAAATATTTAAACTATTGATCCCTAATACAAAGAAATAAAACGAGACGTCACTAATACAAAGAAATACAACGAGACATCCCTAATATAAAGAAATACAACGAGTCGTCCCTAATACAAAGAAATACAACGATACATCCCTAATACAAAGAAATACAACGAGACATCCCTAATATAAAGAAATACAACGAGTCGTCCCTAATACAAAGAAATACAA
>DWJZ01005310.1:0-14213 GCA_018249125.1 Asbolis capucinus | reverse complement strand
TAACCACTAGACCAACCGGCCTGTTTTGTTCCGTGGGATATTAAGTTAAAATTTGTACGCTGACTCTGAAACCACTGGACCACTTTAGACACAATTGTTCATGTTTATAGTTCATATGACGAAAAGGATTATTGGATAGTTTTCATCCAATCTTCTTTCGGAGTGGACCGATAATTATATTTTACATATTATCACATAAAGTCTAAAATGTTTTTAATGGTGTGTGTTGTGTTAAGTTGTGCAAGCGTGACCATGATCAGCATGTGGTTGTTGGTGACTTTGGTCGAGACCAAGTTTCGAAGCCTCGAGCACAGACATTAATACTCAACAATATGTTCTAGTGGAGAGTTTAGTGTTAGTGCGCTTTGATATCCAAATCTTGGCCAACTTATAATTTAATAAAACAAAAATTATTCTTCTTTATCCATTATCAAAAAAAAACCATAAACATCACAATAGAATACAAAACACAAATTCTTTATTGTGTACACAGGATGGGTGACAATAAATAGTAACAGACAGTGTGACATAACAAAAGGCGGGCTTATTCCCAAAATAGCTCTCTACTAGACAACCTTTGGGTAGTAATCTGTAAGAAGTCAAAAATGGTTGTACACTAAGTAACATGAGACTGAGGGTTATATATATATGTATGTAGACTATGAGTAGACAAATTCATACTCATATTCCTTTATATTCCTAATTAACCCACTCTTTTTGTGTTTACAATAAATCCATACATTGTATGTCTATTATATAATTTTACTAGCTTCATCCCGCAACTTCGTTCGCGTGAAATAGTTACTCCGGGCTAACCCGCGACTTCGTTTCTGTAACACATTATTTTTGCAAAACTTTAACCGTTTACGCAGCGCACGCAGCAGAAGCTCCCAATAGGAAAAAAACCCTCGATTTTGAAACATTCTTCATTGATGCTCCGCTGCTTTTTACCTCACCGTAACGATATAGCCTATAACCTTCCTCGATAAATGGACTATCTAACACAGAAAAAAAAATCAAATCGGACCAGTAGTTCCTGAGATTAACTTGTACAAGCAAACAAACTCTTCAGCTTTATAATATCAATATAGATTTTATAATGATACACAACAAAACTAGTGAGGCCTTAAATTATAGGTGCATGCTAACGAGGAACTGAAGTGGCCTCAGACGGTGGCAGTGCATGTAAATTACTGGTCATTACCGAGGCTGAATATCTGCCATCTGCACACACCGCTACTAACTACTCAGCTAATATATAATGCATCACAATGTCCATTTGTGTATACGTTTTTCTTCGTTTTCAAACCCTAGATGTATGTATGTATTTTTGCATATTGTATTGTATTTTTATATGTATATAACTATGAATTTTTAGTATTATAACGGTATTGAACGGTCAATGCAACCCTTTCAGATGTCTGTAGAAAATTCCGAATCTTTAGTTTAGCCGTACGTCCGGCCGGGTACTGCTTGTTAGTTCTTTTACAACGTAAGAGTATTCAAGTCAAGAGTGAACAGTAAACTAAGTGAACTAAATGAGTGCGCCGTACCATCTCAGACCACTTCGCCGCTTACCATCAGGTGGGAGAGTAGTCAAGCACTCATTTATAGAAAGTAAAAAACACATTATAGTTCTAGGAATACTTATTTTTATTTATATATACGTTTTCGAAACATTAAGCTTTAAAATTATCATCTTTATCAAATCATGTATAGGAATACAGACATAACCCTAGTAAAGCAACGCCAAACGGTTATTTCTAGAAATAAAAAAATATATATTATATAGTGAAGGAAAATAGTCCCAGATGGATAAATACAAAGGGTTGAGGAGTTATAATTGTCTCATAATATGTTAACAGTAAAGTAGAGCGCGCCATGGACGCAGTGGCGGCGCTGGCGCGGATCGAGCGCGTGCAGAGCGCCTTCAGCGTGATCGCGGCCCTCATGCTCACTGCTTACCTGTTCCCCAGGCAGGCGGACGTCAAAGGTAAGACAATTTTTCTATATTTAAGTTTTGCTACACCATCGTACTGCTTCCTTTGTTTCTTTTTCTTCCCTGCGTGTTCAAGTCTGTTACTTTCTTTCAAGCAGGCAAAGCAATAATAGTGCTGTTAAAACCGGTCGGCGGTCATTCTTTACCATCAGGTGACCCGTCTGTTCGTTTGCCTGCTTAACACATAAAATGTACGATACAATTTACAAACAAAAAAAGCATGAATCGCTCGAATGGGCCACACGACAAGCATGACTTGCCGAATAAAAAATAATTAAAATTGGTACAGTTACAAGCTAACATAGAAAAACAAGGTTGATTAAAATATTTAAAACACAAGCTTTAATTACAGATCCTTAATACAAAGAAATACACAACATTTCATATCTGTATTGTTAACCGTTGAGGAGTTCCCTTGTCTGGAGCCATCCTGGACGTATCAGGTCATACTTATCATAAAAATGCATTATCATCAGGATGGAAGGCTTATGCAAACTTTCAGCCTTGTAGTATAAGAGGAAGTGGGTCTAATTAAGCTTGCAAGATTTGACAAACATATACTGTAAGTTAAGTAAAAGATATCTATGTAGTATATATGATAGTGGGACTGAGACTCTCTTTGAAAACTATTAAAATTAGGAAATGTGTAGCTAGTTTATGAATCAGCAAAGTGTCCATGGCTCAGATAATACGACATTTATTCTGATATATTTTTAGCAACATTGCTTTTAATGAAATAAAACGTAAAACAAGTTTTATTACAACTGGTTACACGTAACATCGCGATTATTGTCGACCGACTGACTTGCATCGTGCATCGAGATCAAAGTTCAAGGATTGTAAAATATCATATATTTTTAAATATTTTCCTTAGGCATCATTTATAAATAAAACACATTCAAACAACTGCTTTACCAATAATCTCCGACCCATCGTCAACGGGCTCAGAATTATTCAATACTGGCTGTTGCCCGCGGCGTTGCCCAAGTGGTGAAGAATGAATTATTTGTTTCTTGTGGCGAAAATAAATTTACAAAAAGATCATAATCCTTCCGCGAAGCCCTACCACTGAGTATCTGACTTCTCTGCACCTCTTACGACACCCTGGTCTGCAGCATGGGATTGAGGTTTGTATTCAAAGCCGCTCCAATACGGCGAAATAAACAAAAAAGAATCTTCCTTCTTGTAAACGGAACTAATCCTTGACAGACCCTAATTCTGTACGAGGTATTCCTACCTTATACCTTTGGGTTAAATAAAGTGTTCGACAGCTATATACGAGATTAGTTTTACATGATATGCAAAGACACACCTATACGCTTCTTGAATAAACATCAGAGAATTATGTCTGTCGGTTTGTCCGAGCTGGCGATAGAGTACCACACGTTTGCTGCGTGGCTTTTGGGGAAGCTTTCCATAAAATTTCATAAACATTCCATAAAAGTTAAAAGATCTGGGCCCGACGAATTGTACCTTCACCAAGAGCATGTTAAAAAGGTCTCAATGACGGAAACTAATTGCAGACCAGCAACAATTCGACTTCATCGTGGTGGGCGCCGGGTCGGCGGGGGCCGTGGTGGCGGCGCGGCTGGCCGAATGCCGCTACAGCGTGCTGCTGGTGGAAGCTGGCGGCGACCCCCCTCAAGAGTCACTGGTCAGTCTTATGTTATTGCAGATCATCAGCAGTTCGACTTCGTCGTGGTGGGTGCTGGGTCAACTGGTTTTAAATGTAGTTTCATTAAGAAACCTTCGAAATAAGATCAAGAATTCGAAGTAGGATTCTTGCCTGACAAAAAAAAGTATAATTTTTGCGTTTTATATTACGCAAGAAAATAGTCATAGGTATATACAAAATAGTATAGAGTACGTACCTGTGATCGTAACAGTTTATGTATACGTGTTTCACTCATCATTATTAAACAATTACTGCCGCCTACAAGTTGTACATAAGTATGTGTACAAGCCCACATTCTTTATGTGGACGCAATAAATGTGTTTAGAGTTCAATACGTATTGTATTTAGTAGGTAAGGCGTTAGAATTTGACATTTGAGTTTTACGTCCTAGTGACTTACAAAAACTCTGACTTAGTAAAAGTTGGAACTTAAACTGGCTCCGAGTGAGATCTTTTGGACATCGTTTTAGACTCTAATGATGACTTTTCTGTTTTTCAGACGCCAGCTTTACTAGGATTCTTGCCAGCAACACAGTATGACTGGAATTATACCACCGAAAACGACAATTACAGCTTTCAATGCCACCGCAGCAAAACTGCAAACCTGACCAGCGGTCTCGTGCTAGGTGGTGGCTCCTCCGTAAACTACATGGTCTACGTACGAGGCTGTCCTGGTGACTTCGATTCCTGGGCCTCTGCCTCCAAAGACTCTACATGGAATTGGGATAATGTGTTACCATATTTCATTAAAAGTGAAAAGTTACAAGACCCCGAAATAATAAATTCTCCTCTCGGTCTTTACCATGGAACTGAAGGATTTTTGGGTGTAACTCGACGTACAAGTATTTTGGCAGATAAATATTTAGAACCTTTTAAAGAACTTGGCAGAGATGTAATCTTAGATATAAATTCGAATCGCCACTTGGGATACACTCGCCCGATGTTTACAATTCTTAATGGTGTCCGTCAATCCACTGCATATTCGGTATTAGCGGCACTGAAAAATAATAAATACCTGCACGTCTTGAAAAATACTTTTGTTAACAGGATTGTATTTGATGAGGATAACAATGCTATTGGTATTGAAGCAACAGTAAATAATAACAGTCAAATAACACTTAAAGCTAAAAGGGAAGTAATAGTGTCGACGGGAGCGTTAAATACTCCTCGCCTACTGATGCTCTCAGGAATAGGTCCCAAGAACCATTTAGAGTCACTGAATATTCCAGTCAGAAGTGATTTGCCTGTCGGAGAAAATTTAGAAGATCATCCTTCGGTTATATTAGCTTTACAACTTGGAAAGTTAAATGAACCACCTCCCATACAAGATCCACGACAGTTTCCTTTCGATGCTTTCCTCGGCTTTGTAGCACTCAACAAATCCGGTGTTTGCCCTGATTATCAATCAATTAATTTTGTTGTTCCTAATGATTCACAGTCTACTATGGAACTTTGCATTATTTATGGATTACATTTTGAAATTTGTCAGGAACTATATAAGGCTGGAGTGGGCAGAAGGACAATATTCACGACGTTACTTCTTTTACATCCCAATTCTCGGGGGAGAGTACTTCTTCGCAGTACTAACCCAAGAGATCCACCATTAATACAGGGTGGATATATATCGGATAACCGAGATTTAGAAACCTTCGTGGACTCCCTTATGGATCACGTTAAAGTTCTGAACACGTCTCATTTCAAAAGTGTTAATGCACAAGTGGCTGATTTGAACTTAAAAGGATGTTCCAATCTTAAGTATTTGAGTAGGGACTGGTGGCGATGCTATGCGAAGTGTATGATGATCTCGACGTACCACTACAGCGGTACTTGCGCTATGGGGTCTGTGGTGGACAGCCACCTGCGGGTGTTTGGGGTCAAAAGACTCCGCGTGGTGGACACCGGAATTATGCCCAACCTGGTAAGTGGCAACACCAATGCCGCAACCATCATGATCGCCGAGAAAGCCGCAGACTTCATCAAAGAAGATCATTGCTGCAAGTCCCATAACGGTGCCTTCCCTTCTTCTCCACCACTCAGACGACACTGGACAGACTGGATATATTGGCTTTAGATATTAATGTGTAATGTTTAAGAAATAAAAAGAAAAATTTGGAGGGAGAAGTTGGAAGGAGAAGCAAATGGGCGCATGTAAAGAAACTATTGCTTAAATTAAACAATTCCTCTCGCATCTCAATGTGATTTTGTAGTAACATTCTGTTCATCTATCATTGGTGACCTTCTCAACAAGGCTAGAGAATTAGAGATCAGAAATCGTTACATTTTTTGGCGTGACTGTATCTTAAATTAATCTGACCATTAAGTAACCTCATATTGCACACGCGGTACATTAGCAGGTATTGCAGGTGAGCCACATTACTGTCTTATATGATGTAATGTTGGCATTGAACAATACATATTTTACAGAAATAGCCGATAAACTAACAGACTAGTCACTTGACGGTCAGCAATCACTGATCTATATCATCAGTAGCGGGGATATCACCACAGCGTTCCTGACCCAGAATAAAATAAATAAGAATCTTTGGACAACTCACACACGGCAATTTGAGCCCAAACTAAGCGTTAGTTTGTACTACAGTGATTAGACAACTGATAAACATACATACATATATATTTTTGAAATCATACTTATATAGATAGTTACATAGAGACACAGAAGAAACATTCCTGCTCATCACAGAAAAGTTTGACCTTGGTGGGAATCGAACCCACGACTTCGGTATGGCAGAAAGAACTGGTCAAGTCCCCAGCCGGTCCACGACGATTACAATAATAGGTTAAATTATTCGAACTTAAATAATGGTGAACTGGGCACAAGCGGTGGTTGACGATTATTTACAATTTGCATAGTCCGACCGTGACCACGATCCATGCAACTGAGTCGAAGGATTTATGGACAAAACCAGACATGAGATAATGTTTTGTCACAAGAGAGGGTTGGGGATAGGAAAGTAGTAAAGCCAGTTTTAGTAAATGGTACTTTTATTTAAATTACAAGGGTCCATTAGTGACTGCACCAAACATGCACGCACTAGAATTTCGTCTCTGGCACGCCACTTGCTACAGTATTATGAGAACTACCCGTAAATGAGTGAACACTAGTTTATTCCGTCCTTACTAATATTATAAATGGAAAAGTAACTGTATGATATCTATCGTGCTTAAACTACTACACTACAAAGTACGATAGACCTTGAGAAAAAACAGGCCGTTTTTTATCGAGTATAGGTCTGAAGGGGATGAAAGATGTTGAAGTTTGTCATTTTTGAATATAGAACTTATACATTGTACTTGTGCACTTCCTAAAAAATAAATAAACATCGAATCTATTTTTCCTGAAATGTCCTGCGTGAGAATAAAAACGGCTTTACCCCGATGAAATCGCAGACAAAAGTTGGAAAATAAGTAAAGGTTTTTGTCGTATTGCTTCCTATCTGAAGATTGTCTGATTAGTGCGTACCTGAAGATTGTCTGATTAGTGCGTATTAAACATTTAGCAGTTGTTTAGCAGGCAGTGCGGAGGCGGCGATGCGACAGAAACGATACATCACTAACACACACATTACCATAGATTACACACTAATTTATGTAAGGGAGACAACGCAGCGACGGACTTCAGAATTCTTTGTCTGTGGGTTGCGTCACGGTATTCTTGAACGGAGTTACGATAAGTAGGGACACGAGTACATAATTTTATATACCCATGTGCGTAACAATTTATTTTGCGAGTACTATTTAGCTTTTTATTACTTTGCTTCGGTGCAGGTACAGATAGTGAATGGGATTCTTTAAATTTACTTAATTATATGTTTACATACTTTTAATTTATGGTCAGATTTTAATGAAATAACCACCTAATGTTTATACATGACAGCGATAAAACCCGAATTCAATTTGGATCAGCAGTTTCTGAGACTTGGGCCCACAACCGCAAAGACCGAACGACAAATCGACAAACACAGAAATCGATTTTTAAAACCTTCAAAAATGTTTCGTTGCACGAAATATCTTCCATGTACTATACAATTACAATTTTTTTTAACTAAATACCCTGTCTGCGGTTGAAATTCAATCGTATATCAATTGATTATTTTTTTTATGACAATTAATATTGTCACACATCAGTGTGTATCAAATGCATGGTAGTGTGTGTAATGATTTTAAATTAATTATTTAATGTATTTCCAATGCATTTCTATATAAAATTAGCTTTTGCCCGCGACTACGTCCGCGTGGTCGTGGTGGTGGTTGGTGGTCCAAATGCTGCCTTATGCTATATGTTAATTACTTGTGAGCTACAATGTTTTCGCAGTCCTATCTTTAAAAATGAATTTCCATAGAAACATTAATATTGAAAAGGTCCAGTGCATACTCAACCACGTTCGTAAAACTTTACTTTGACAAAATTCACAGTCCTCCTACCATGTAATATATAAAAATGGGTAAAAAAGGTTTTTGCTTCACATATTAATATATAGAATGTACTGATCATTTACGTAAGGATGGATCATGAGCAGTAATGTAAGGTATAATGTTCCAAGATATCATGGACTGCCATCTATTCTGTATTTTATTTCAATTCGTACGTCGGTGGCTCCATTACTGCGTAATGTTGTTATTGGACTGGTTCCATTTAGTCGGAATAAGCCTGTAAGAGAATCCGAGTAACAAATTGGATAGGATTCTCCCAAATGTACCGAACAACGGGACTTGCGAACAAATTCCGCATTACTCCACGTAACAGCCTCTGTGTGCGTAGTACAGCCTAGCTGGGCTGTATGCTCAATATTAAAATATTAGGTAGCTTTGCTGGGTAAGTTCTGCTAAGGTACTGAAAGTTAGGGTTGGGGTGTGAGGGTGGATTGCCTGTAGGCATTTTAATAGTAAGTCTAAAATATAAATAGGTCACCAAAAACAAATATTTTCTCTTTCTGGAAAAGTACTATATCTAAAGTCAAATCAATATTTATTATTAGGTACCTGCTACCCGCTAATCCAAGTTTGCTCGGCGCCATCTAGTGTAAAACATTAGATATAACTGAATCCAACTAAATTGATACGTCTAACGAAATGCAGAAGCAATTATTCAGTTTCACAACCATTAAATCTAGATAAATCTATTCTTTGACCCGAAAATCCCCTAAATTTTTATTAATAATATCTCATTTCATTAATCTTAATAATAGACTACCTAGTCTCACTGAATAACATTACCTATAATTATTTTTCATTCAACGAACCTTTTCAGTTCTAGAGCAAAAATTGAAATATTACATTATAAACCCAATTAATTTAAAGCATGCATAATTACTGCAAGATTGTCCTCACAATAAAATAAATACCTACGTTACCTAATATTCGTCAATCGTCAAACAAACAGATATTTCGTATCACTGGTCTGCCCTGGGAAACAAACCGAGGACCCAATGCCACGACTAAGTTAATATTAACTCAAATTGATATATGTATATGCTACCATGTATATTCCTCGTACACGTCCAACAATCGCAAATTATTATCTTTCATAAATCGCTGTTAGCTACGACGTGTCAAATGGTACAGCTCGTAGACTCGTAGCGGCAAGATACATGGTGTCTGGTGTCCGGTGTCGGGTGTCGGGCGTCGGGCTTCGGCCCAGCAGACAGGCCCGCGGACGTCGGCTTGTGAACACATGAACATGCCTCATAATCACATTCCGACAAGGGCTCACACAATCATGTGAAGAAATAATCATAAGTAATTTATCTCATGAATTACTTAATTCATTCGTAATTCATGAGATGAATTACTTATGAAGCGCATGCTTCAAGGAAAATCAATTTATAATACTCATATTTATCCTACTAATATTATAAATGTGAAAGTTTGTAGGTTTTTTGTTTGTTATTCCTTCACGCAAACTAAACGTAACTTTGATTAACATACAGAAGAGCTTATATCCCGGAAATCCCGCGGGGTCAGAATTTACGCGTTTACGCGGAAAAAGTTCTACGCGTATGGGTATAGCTTCTAAACAAACATATTAATATAAAACTAACAAATCTGTCTTCCCGGAAATCCCGCGGAACGTGAGTTACTTGGATAAAACTCCTGCGCGTACGAAGTAGCGGGTTCAGCTACAAGGGACTGAATAGTTTTCTCTTAGGAAAATGGGCCCAAAATGGAACGAAGAATTAAGATAATTGGTGAGCAGTTCGTGAAAATTAAGTCATTTATAACATACCACGTGGGCGAAGCCGCGGGCGGACATTAGTTTTATTATAAATGCGAAAAATAACTAATAAGATAAGATCGTGAAGCGAAACAGGATCACACTCTGCAAGTACACGCCAGTCACAGCGCGAGCGGTCGGAAATCATTGAAGGTTGACTTTGTCGCTTCTGATATTATCGCTCATGCAGAGGAGGAGCAAGCGCAGCCTGGCAGCCTGATTATACACGACGATCAGGCGCGAGTCAGAGTCTATCCCTGCTTTATCGTATACACTAATAATATATGTAAAAGTTACTCTGTCTGTTATCTTTTTACGCCTAAATCATTAAACCGATTTTTCTTAAACTTGTTCAGCGGTGGAATAGACTTGGAGGAAAAACTTAGGCTAACTGGTAGACAATACTTTTAGTATTACGTTCGCTTTTTTACGACAATAAATTAGTATAATAATGTTTAAAATCAATAAATAAATAGGTTATTTTTTGTGAAATTTTTCCCTACTCCAAGATAATGAGCTAAAATCAAAATATACCTGACGAAATCAATTGTCTAAACATTAGCAAGAAATAATGCCCACATTATTAAATACAAGCATGTAATTTCTTTATAATCATATGCAGTAAGGCAGCCCTACAGTTACAGAGCCCTCTGAATTAGCTCTCCCAGAGTGAGCAACGACTTCACCGGGCACGGCGCGGAAACTCGACAAGTACATCCACGGAGACAACGCGCCCATTGCGCCGCAAAGCCGGCTTTGAGATGCATCCACTGGTGCATTCATCCATAAGCATTTGTCAGTCCGTCTGCCACATTTCTGCGCGATATTTTCACAGTGCAACATGTCGGATTTCGTATTCAATTTTAAAAGTGTCCTAACGGCCAGGGACATCGGACAAGCGAGCTCAAAGTGAATTTTCGAGTAAACTTTACTCTGTCGCAGTCGAACAAGCGGAAAGGATTATTATGACAAGGGATTATTTTTTAGTCTAAAACTGTCAGTACGTATAATAAAATTCATAGCAATAATCTACATCTCACACATTCTACCTGTAAAATATATACCATAATAATTGGACCCAGTGTCATGGGTCATGCTCGCCATACACTTCACATTTAACATAGCTAAATTAAAAATGTTCGAAGGTCGGTACACATTATAAATATAAAGAAGAATTTAATTGAAACACAATATAAAAATCATTTGAAGTTCTTAAAGTATCAGGAAAGTATTTTCGTCGATACAATCTCCACGTGTAACACAATATCTAGGAATTTCTGGTTAAAGGCTGATACTCGTAGTGTACTGAAAATATTGCTACAGAATCGTACAAATATTAAGCTAAATAGGAAAAACGCAAAGCGGCCGACTGTACACTATATTAAATTGCTTTTGTCTCTAGCGCGGTACACAAAATGCTTACAAATACATCAATATTGTATTTACGGCGTGAGCCAGTACAACACATGAACACGAAACAATTTGTAAATGCTTTAAAGTATTTGCTAAAGTAAGAGCCACAACAAATAAGTCGGGAACAGTCGCAGCCGTCGCAGCCCGGCGTCAATCTTTCAAATCAGCGGAGACCGGTGCCACATTTGCCTGCATTAGTAGATTACATTCCCTCATTTCATTTCCATGTAGTGCCATGTCCCTGCCTACTTACTCATCCAATTTATTCAATCTCCCTGTCTGCTGCGCCTTCAGGACAAATAGGTAAATTGCGGTTTTTGTGGTACGGTGAACATACTCTTACAGCTATTTTATGATGTATAGTATGAGGGGCTCCTACGTTCCTTCTGTCAAGTTCAAGTCAACCCCCTCATTTACTAGCCTTTCGGTATCCTACATCATACATTTTGGAGAGTGTGCGCAGGAATTGTACGTTATAATTCCCCCATACCCATTCCATCATCGAACAGCCGACACAGGGCAGGTATCCCATCAGCACCAGTACGAACGCTACATTACATCGCTTAATTTAGATCATTTCTTTTATATGTATATAATTATGACTTGTTCAAGTTTAGCTTAGCTACGAGTAAGTTAGATATTTATTTTATTTAGGTATCTGTTGAGTAGTAACCTGGCTTTGCATTTGATGAATAAATATATTATACAGTTTCCACAACCCAGCTTAGTTTCAAATGTTTGTGAGAATTTTGTTTGTTCAATGTTTATAAAGAGTTAACTAATAAGAGATTATATAATCATACTAAAGCTTGCTCTCGCTTCACTCCGACCAAAGAGTTATCCATTGATTTCGGAATTGCCATACAAATTCTGACTTGTTATCCTGTGGGAACAAAGCCTATTCTTGGGATAAAACCTATCCTATAACCATTCTCGGGTTCTAAGCTTTGATAATGCCAAGTTTAATCTAAATCTGTCCAGAATTTTTCGGCGTGAAGCTAAAACAGACAAACGGAAAGACAAACAGACAATAAACCAAAAAAACATTGTTTTGATTTCTTTATCGATACCAAAGCCTCCCTGAGTCAAAATTTCCAAAAAATACTTAATGTAAAGAATTTACTACGTTACAGTTTTATAATTAGTATAAATATAGATTTGAACTTTCGAGTTGGTTGAACTGGTTACAAATGACAAATGCAGTTACTGTTTACTGGTTTGGCGCCAACTGCCGGCGAACCCTTATTTTCAGTGACGGCAGTTGACATTGGCAGTCGGCCAGCTAGGAGACCTCAATTTAACTGTGAAACAAATCCTGAATCTACGCACCACGACGAGCTGACAAAGTATCTTGAAACATTGATTTTGTCATATACAAAAAAAATTATTCACCGCGCTGCCATAACTGTATTATCGAAACTTAAAAACTACTAGAGACGTGTCAGCAATATAAATTCAACCGTAAATCAATTTAAAAATAAATTGTCATTAATAGTATTGTTAAATATGTCATATTGTCAAACTGACATGTGTATCAAATGCATCGTAGTCTGTGTAATGTTTTTAAGTAATTATTTAATGTATTTTTAATAAACTAGCCTAATAACTCTGCCTCATAGTCCGTTCAAGTAATATTCGTAAAATTAAATTCAAACTTTTTTGTTCACTTTTTATTCGATCAACATTTAATATATCGATATTTCAAATCTTATTAGCGAAGTAGGTATCGACGCAACACGTCAGCTAATTAATAAACGAAAAACTATGAGCTCGCCATTTACCTACAGAGTGGGAGACTACATATAAAAGAAAGCAGTGAAATAAGAGAAAGTTTTATATTAAATTTTGTCCTTAACATGTTGAGGAATATCGTGGGGAGCTCGCGTGACTGGATTACTCCGCGAAACTGCCATATATCATGTTTTATTAATAATGCTTTGTTTGTCGACTTAATGCTGATAACATACATTTAAAGTCATAATCTGAGAAGCACCTTCTTCCCCTCAATCTATAGCTATCCCACTACCAGGCTCGGGTTCCCTCGGTCGGACCATGGTCCACCACGCTGCCCAAATGCGGATTAGTGAACTTCGTAATTTTTTGAAAACTTCATGGAAACTCAGGAGCGATGTTTTCCTTCACCGTACCAAGCGATATCAAACGTAATTTTTTTAAAGATATATAAATTACATAATTATCTTTATTAATAGACATTGCATATTATAACATCTTTAAATATTAATATTAATTACTGCACACTTTTAATATATGTACATACATTAAGAAATATAATTGTGTCGATAGTTGAAATATCAAGAAGCCATTTGGAGGACTCATGGCGAGAAATGCTGTAACACACATAGCAGAGTAATATTAATATATTTACATGAAGCACGTTGTAATATACTGTACTATAATAATAATATCTATAATACGCATCTGTTTGTTGAAACAATCTCCAGCTCGGAATCAATACGCCGTCCATTGAAAACATGCTTATGAATTGTCACTTTTAGAAATCAGTAATCATACTCTTTACTACGTTTATACTAATTAAAGTATTTATTTCAATACAATATAGTAGCATTGATTTTATTATATGTAAATATAAATTAACACAGTAATTTGGGGTTTCTATAAATATTCTGTAATTAGAAGTATCTATCTTGATTTCCTTTCAAGCTCCATTTCTACACAGTCAGATATTTATTACAGTTAATATTTATGCTTGTTTTAAAAACAATTTAACAACATTAATATTTAGACAATTTATTTCAATTAGCAATTATGAATATATTCAAAAGGATATAATCGTGATACAATAGGGTATTTTACACTATATGAGAAAAAATCTCAAAATATACATTTGAGGTAGCTTAGGCAACAAGCAGGTGG